>JALGXP010000313.1:2117-25417 GCA_023333625.1 Bothriochloa decipiens | reverse complement strand
TTTTTACATATATACTTTTATTTCTTTATAATTTATGACGAAACTCGTACCTCATCAAATCTTATACAAGCAAAAATCTGCCTCTGTAATTGATTGCCGCATAGAAAGCGTTGGCCGCTTAAAATATCCTCACATTTGTCCAGAGCCTCATACAGTTTCGTGATAGCCTACAAACAAATTCAGAACAAAAGAAGTAGTAATCCCGGTCAAACATAAGAAACACACGCAATTTTATTTCCAAAAGGCCATGAATAGAATAACCGATCGATCGATTTACCTCATTGTATGGTCCCTGCTGCTTTGCAAAGCCACATTGTACACGTCGACGTTTATCGCCTCATACACCAACTCATTGACCTCATCTATGGAGGCCTGTAAATGAGCAGGGTAGAGATCCAGGCCATGATTCTCAGCAAACTCGATCGTTGAACTCAGGTTAAGCATCCGGATTATGAGCTCTCGTTGTTGACGATGGTCTTGAGCTGCCTGTCCCACAGAACCTGCTTACAAAACGCATCCATTAGCTAAGCTAGATCAATACTCAATTGTTGAATGAATGAACAAGACAGAATTGACACGAAGAAATATCTTTGGCTGTCACTACTCACGTACAGGGACGCTTGGTTTCCTGGCGTAGTTTGCGCTTGCCATCTCGTAGAGCTCCCTGATGCTTTTGGCTCCGTTGAGAGGATCGGGCTCGGCGCCGGGCTCCTCATCGGCGGTGCCAGGGAACACCCACCCCATGTGGTCATCGGTCTCCTTGGTCCTCTCAAAAATGGGCTTCACCGACTAGACGCACATACAGAGAGAAGAAATCAATGGGTTTTTATTCATGCATCCTCTCAAAGATGTGCTGCGAAGAATAGTAAATCGTGCTTTGGTGAGTTCTTACCGTGAATCCGATGGGGCGAGCTTGAGGTAGATGAAGCACCGGCATGCCCATGGGCAGGAGTAGGAGACGTAGAGGTGGTACCATACCGCCCCGGCGCTGCGGCGAACCGGGCGGAGCTGTCCCTGGACACGAAGCTCCCCGGAGTCGGTCACGTCGTCGCGTGCTGACCGCGCAGCGATTGTGGAGAGCGTGCAGTCGCCGGACCTGGAGGACCGGCCGGGAACTCTCGGGGAACGTTCTACCTGCTGCCTTTGTCACTCTTCTGGTCAAACTGCCTTTGTCACTCTGCTGCTTTTGTCACTCTGCGAGCCGACCGCGCCATCTGGCGTGCTTGTGGCGGCGGCGGTTATGGAGAGCGCGCGGTCGCCGGAAGTGGAGGACCGGCCGGGGACTGGATGAATCGTATCGTTTGAAAGCGTTGCTGCTGCTGCTCCTTTGTCACGCTCTGCCTTTGTCCCTAGTGCTCTCTGTCTCTGTCTATGTCCACTGTCCACTCTCCACTTGGGTTTCTGGTTTTAGACCAAACTAATCCAACCTACCTGGGATACTGCTATTATTTCAGACAAAATTAATACATTCTTGTGGCTATATATGGTCAGCACGAGTGGTTGAAGGCTTTCAATGTTCTATGGTACATAACCTTGAAGATTATTGTTGTTAAGGTACAACTGTCTTAGGTGCAGAAAATTTTCCAAGCTTGATTATTTCCGTGTAAGTCGAGGCGTACCATCTGAGTGAGATTGTTGACAGATCCTTCGATCATACCCCCAGAATTATTTTCACTTAAATCCAACAAATTTAAGGCACTAAGATTCCCTATTCCCCGTGGAATTTGTCCTGATAAGTTGTTTCCAGCCAACAATAGATAATGAAGTTTGGTCGGTAGGTTACTGATCGACTGCGGTATAGGTCCCTGCAGCTCATTATAAGAGAGTGTGAGAGAGAAAAGAGATCTACAGTTTTGTAGTTCAGTCAGGACTCAGGAATGCCCAGTCCTGGTTATTCCTGGCTACAAGTTGGTTGTACTCGAGGCCTAGGTAGTCCAAATTTGAAAGGTTTCCAAAAGTAGTGGGAATTTGTCCCGTGAAATGGTTTTGTGATAAATCTATTTGTTCTAGCCCTATAGCATTGCCTAGGGAAGCGGGGATGGGACCTTCAAATGTGTTATTTCTCAACCAAAGAACCGTGAGGTTAGGGAGAAGTTCTCCAATGTTAGGTGGCAATGCATTGCCTACCATATTAAACTCTAAATTTAGTCTTTGTAGAGAAGATAGATTAAAGACAGAACGTGGAATTTCACCTGAAAGCCTATTATGACCTAGGTTCAACTCTTTTAAATTCATCAATTCGCCAAGCTCATCAGGAATTCTTCCCTCGAGTTGATTTGAAACCAAATCGAGATATTGTAGATCCGATAGTAGGCCTAATTTCCGAGGAATTGAACCCACGAGCAAGTTGTCAGATAAATCTAGCTCGATCAGATTGGAACAATTAGTGAGTGCATCTGGAATGATCCCCGACAAATTGTTCTCAGACAAGTAAAGGTACTGAAGATATTGCAGGTGGCCAAGGAGAGCCAAGGGACCAACAAAACTATTATCTGGGAGATCAAGATACCGAAGGTGTTGAAGATGTTGCAGGCCGCCAAGGAGAGGCAACAAGGGACCAACAAAAATATTATATGAGAGGTCAAGATCCTGAAGAAAGGTAAGATTGCCAAGGGAAGAGCTAATTTGGCCTGACAAACTTTGACTGGGGAGACTGTGGCGTCGAGGAGCACGTGACACCATTCCACCGGCAGAAGTTGGAGCTCGTGTTCCAGTTGCTCAAGACTCCATATGGATCACTGGTGACACCCTGCTTGAAATCGAGCAACGCGTGAAGATCTAGGGTGCTACCATGAACTCTCAAGCAATGGATGTTGGAAACTCCTCCGTAACACATGAGCAGCAAGGGTAGCAGTATATGTATATGCATGTCCACTTTCACCCAAGGTTGCTTGGATTGTACACCTCTAACACCTGTCATCTGCAAGACAAAGCACGAATGCATTATACCTGGCAGGATGTTCAGTCGCACGACAGAGTTGCAGCATTGCAACCAGGAGAACAGCTAGAAGAAATGTTCAGTAAACAGTAGGGGTCTCGTACCCTGCCCGTGTTGGGTCATGGTGCGAGCACTGAGTTTGTTTGGATGTTGTGATGTGATGTGGGGGTGCTGGATGAGGCCACATATACGGGGTTTATTAAGAACAGGTCTCACTCTCACGTCCTAATGCTTGTACTTTACCTAATCTTGACGCGGTTGCCCTCGTATTTGTACTTTACTTAATCTTGACCTCCATTAGTGCTGCGAAGACCGAAGACCTTGAGTCCGTCAATCAAATTTGCTAGTTTAATACAGACCAGATTACTTAACCGTTTCAACAGGTTGTATGTTGTTGCAGACTTGCAGTTGGATTGGGACACGCTTCCAGCTTGTCGCTCCTCTCCAACACAGGTTCTACGTATCTCTACATTCATTTCGAGTAGATTTCACAATCACATTCATTTTGGATTCAAGATTCAAAAAAAAATTGAGTTAAGCTTACCCATCATGGGTATATTATCAGACAGAAATCATGGTTACAACTCAACTTCTGTCGATTCATCAGGCAGATCAGTAGTCTCCTTATCTTTCAATCCCATAAAGCAAAATTAGAAATCAACACATACAGGAGCTAAGCTGATGCTCTGCTAAATTTGTGCACAACAAAACTGGCCGAGGGTCGCATCCTAAATGTGTGCTGACATGAAACCAACATGTTGTCATTCAAATTTGAAATTAATTTTGAAAGTTATCGTTTTTTTATAACAAAGTATATAGAAAATCTACTCGTGAACTAAATGGGGATTTTTAAATTTATTTCTCACATGATAAAATTTATCCAACTCGGATGAAAGCGACACCCCTAAAACTAATTCTAAAAGGTTTATAAAAGACTTTTTATTAATTAAACTGCAAACAAATTAACAAAATGTAAGAAAAACTCTAGGTAAAATACTAAAATCACTCATTTTTTTAGTTATAATTTGTTGCCAATTTAACTAAATAAAAATTGCTTTATAATTTTAAAACTTAATTATCCTAGGCATCCTGATTGGATTAATTTTTTATTATCTTGAAAATAAATTAAGAAATCTATTTAAGCAGTGAATAATTTTTCTAAACTCTTTTATTGTTTAAAAAAGATAAGTTTAAAAATAATTTCAAGTTTTGAAGACCACATGTTAGCTCAATGTGATTAGTATTCAGCATACTACATCAGCAACTGGGCACGTGTCCAGGACTATTTGGAAGACCAATAAGACCGGAACAAAGATTAAGAGCTGAAACGAACCAGCACGACACAAATTGATAATTTAAAAACCAAAATAACACACTTTGAGACCAAAATGATGCACCTTGAGAGTATGAGAGCCGGTAAAGACCAAAATGACATACTGTGTCATGAGGAGGGGACCTTGGGACGGTGGCTATGGCGGAGGGACGGCGGTGGCAGCATGCTAGGGTAGTGAGGAGATAAAAGCCTTTCGGCTATTCTATTTTGTCCGCGATAATTACATACCGCTATCACTTATATTCCCAGCAAGACTCGACTCTAGAGCAACTTTGGAGATACTTATGAGATTTGGATGTATTCTCCTTTCCATCAACAATATTAACTTCCTATCCTAACCAATTCTTTTCAAACTTAACTTGGACTCGGTATAGTAGTTCATGAAGACGGTGGGCCCGGCGCCAGCGGCGCCCTGCCACACCCTAGGGCACGCCGTGGGGCTCGCCCAGCTCCTCAGCAGCGGCGGCAGCGCTTCCTCGTTAGGCCCTAGCTAGCCCGTTTATTCTGCCATGGTTGGCTGGCGACCCACATTAGGCGTGTGACACATACTTTGAGACTAAATTGACGTGCTTGGAGAGTATAAGGAATGGTATGACATATCTTGACAACTTGACTAAAATGATACACTTTGTGAGTATGAGAACAAGGATGACAAAGCCACGCAAGTTTAAGAATTGGCCATGTACTTTACTCTAATATAAACGCGGTACATTCTTCTAGTTTCTTTAGAAAAAAAAAACTGAATTTGGTATGACATATCTTGACAAGTTGACTAAAATGATACACTTTGTGAGTATGAGAACAAGGATGACAAACCCGTGCAAGTTTAAGGATTAGCCATATACTTTACTCTAATATAAACACGATAAATTCTTCCAGTTTTTTCAGAAAAAAAAAGCTGAATATAAGTGATACAGATATATGGTGCCCTCTACACAAGAGTGCGCAGTGTCATATTTGTCCATGAATAATAAAATCTTGGCTCCAAGATTTAGTTATTTATTGCGCAAGAAACTTTCTGTACACTTCCCAGTATTACTATCAGCACAAGAAAAATATTATGACAATAAACAGGACACAAACAGAAGTCACCAAAAAAAGATCTTCTAGGCCTTGAACTTGTCTCTGTCATTTGGAGCATTATAATCGATGTTTGGACCTACAGGGATAATCCAGTACGGATTTATGGGTGAGTGACCTCCATAGTAGCTCTTGCGTATGTGCTCCATGTGAACCGTGCTGCTAATGCCAGGAATTTGATAGATGTCCTTGGTGTAATTAAACAGATTTGGATATTCCCTGATAAGCTTCTTGTTGCATTTGAAGTAAACAGAGTAAACCTGTAGAGAAAAAAAAAAAAGAACACATCAGTACTCATAACTTCTACCGAAAACAAACCAAAAGGAAATGGTTGTAAATGACAGTCCAAAATACTTCACGCATTTTTCATCTGCATAGAAGTGCCACAGTATGTTTATGTGTCCACCTTTATATGATCTGAGAATTATTAAACCTCTTCTGCATATTATTTTTGCAATTGCTTAAAGGCTGACTCCAAATAGTCACACTCTGCATCTGATTCGTTAGGTACTCTGACATCTGACAAACTTTTTTTTTTTTGAAATGAACAGCAGGAGCTCTGCCTCTCAATTAAGGAAGAAATATAGAAGGTTTATGTACAGTCACAGCCTGAGAGGCTGCACAAACAGGGGTCAAAAATCCCCCAAAGCACGCATACAACGAGAATGGTCAGCTGACAAACATTTATGCTAACTACTGCCATCACAAGACAGATGTAAAACCGAAAAAGTAGCTGCGAGAGGTCAGCAACCATATGCAGAATTTCTGGTGTTTAAGCATGAACTACGGAAGATACATTG
Organism: Bothriochloa decipiens; assembly: GCA_023333625.1. NCBI lineage: Eukaryota > Viridiplantae > Streptophyta > Magnoliopsida > Poales > Poaceae > Bothriochloa > Bothriochloa decipiens. The sequence continues at coordinate 19,266 of JALGXP010000313.1, read as the reverse complement.
GGTACACCTACAGCCTGAAGTCCTGAACTCAACAAGCTAAGATGGAACGCATGCTTTCAACAAAACATCTAAACAAATTTAGAACAAGCCAACATGATAGATTTCACATATATTTTTTTATTTCATCTATGAAGAAATTCATACCTCAACAAATCTCATAAGAGTTGTAAACAAGCGAACATCTGCTTCTGTAAGTTGATTGCCGCATAGAAAGCGTTGCCTGCTCAGAATATCCTCACATTTGTCCAGAGCCTCATACAGTTTCGTGACAGCCTACAAACAGATTCAGAACAAAATAAGTAGTAATGCTGGTCAGACACAGGAAACACACCCAATTTTATTTCCAAGAAACCATGAACCGATGGATTTACCTCATCGTAAGGCCCCTGCTGCTTTGCAAAGCCACATTTGTAGACGCCGATGTTTATCGCCTAAACACCAACTCATTGATCTCATCTATGGAGGCCTGTAAATGAGCAGGGTAGAGATCCAGGGCAGGATTCTCGGCGAACTCGTTGAACTCAGTGTTGAGCATCCGGATGATCTCGGAGCTCTCGTTGTTGACGATGGTCTTGAGCTGCTTGTCCCACAGAACCTGCTCACACAACGCATCGATTAGCCAAGCTAGCACAATACAGAGACACGACAGAGCACAGGTCAACGCAATTGACAGTCTCACAGGGACGCTTGGTTTCCCGGCGTAGTTTGCGCTGGCCATCTCGTAGAGCTCCCTGATGCTCTTGGCTCCGTTGAGAGAGTCGGGCTCGGCGCCGGGCTCCTCGTCTCCGGCGGCAGGGAACACCCACCCCGTGTGGTCGTCGGTCTCCTTGGTCCTGTCAAAGATGGGCTTCACCGACTAGACGCACTCGCGCACACAGAGAGTGAGAGAGAGAAAGAAATCAATGGATTTTATTCATCCTCTCAAAGATGTGCTTACCGTGAATCCGATGACATGGTCGAGGCCCTTGAGCTTGAGGTAGGCGAGGCAGCGGCACGCCCAGGGGCAGGAGTAGGAGACGTAGAGGTGGTACCTCCCCGGCGCGGCGGCGAACCGGGCGGAGCTGTCCCTGGACACGAAGCTCCGGAAGGTGGACGGCGACGGGTCGAAGGCCCCGGAGTCGGTCACCTCGTCGTGAGCCGACCAAGCCATCTCGAGAGCCGGCAGCGGTTGTGGAGAGCGTGCAGTCGCCGGAAGTGGAGGACCGAGACCTGGAACTCGGGGAAGGTTCTACCTGCTTGCTGCCTTTGTCACTCTGCTGGTCAAACTGCCTTTGTCACTCTGCTGTCTTTGTCACTCTGCGTGCTCCACCTGGAGGACCGGCTGGGGACTGGGGGAATGATCTTGTTCTTGATGCTCTGTTGCTGTCCATGTCCGCTCCACTTGGGTTTCTGCTGGTTTCAGACCAAACTAACAACTTATTGAAGGTTCGAATCCAACCGGCCTGGGATTGGGATAGGGGTTTGTTATTTCTCCTTGGAGATTGTTGTATGAAAGTTGCAGCTCACTGAGAGGTGGTGCTTTAGAGGTTCGTCAAAAGGAAAAGGAGGCTAGGAATGTAGCTGTGTTAAAAATGCCATCGAAAGACTCCGGGCGATTTTTTGGGGGCAGAAGCAAGTCAAACTGCAACTTCAGTTGACATGAGGTGGTAGCATTTATGTTACCTTGTACATTGTTGTGGCTATGGTCAATGTATGAGTTGTTGTTCAAGCTAGGCTTTCAAAAGCTCTACGGAATATAACCTTGAAGATTGTTATCGTTTAGGTACAACTGTTCCAGCGGAAGATTTCCAAAGCTAGCTGGTATGGGGCCCTCGAGTTCATTTCCATGTAAGTCGAGGTGAACCAACTGAGTTAGGTTGTCTATCAATCCTTCAATTGTACCGCTAAAATAGTTTTCACCTAAATTCAACATAAATAAGGTAGTAAGATTCCCTGTGCCCCGTAGAATTTTCCCTGACAAGATGTTCCCAGTCAAGTAAAAATAGCGAAGGCTAGTTGGTACGTTATAGATCAACTGTGGTATAGGTCCCTGCAGCCTATTGTAAGAGAGTGAGAGATAGTAAAGAAAATTACAGTTTTGTAGTGCTCTAAGAAATGCCCAGTCCTGGTTATTCCTTGCTACGAGATGGTTGTACTCGAGGTGCAGTTCAGCTAAATCTGAAAGGTTTCCAAAAGTAGCTGGAATTTGTCCCGTGAAACTATTATGGGATAAATCTATTCCTTGTAGCCCTAGAGCATTGCCTAGGGAAGCTGGGATGGAGCCTTCAAATGTGTTATGTACCAACGAAAGCTGGGTGAGATTAGGGAGATGTTCTCCAGTGTTAGGTGGCAATGCTTTGCCTAGCATGTTATTCCCAAGATATAGACACCATAGAGATGATAGACTAAAGATGGCATGAGGAACTTCACCTGAAAGTCTATTGTCACTTAGGTCCAAGGCTCTTAAATTCACCAATTGGCCAAGTTCATCGGGAATTCTTCCCTCGAGTTGATTTGAACCTAAAAGGAGATATTCTAGATTTGATAGTAGGCCTAATTTTGGAGTGATTGAACCCACCAGCAAGTTTGAAGATAAAATCTAAGCCGATCAAGTTGGAGCAATTAGTAAATGCATCTGGAATGATTCTAGACAAATTAATCCCGGACAAGTAAAGGTACTGAAGATACTGCAAGCGGCCAAGGGAAGGTAAGGGACCAACAAAGTTATTATATGAGAGGTCAAGATACTCAAGGAATGTAAGGTTGCCGGCAGAAGTGGTAGCTCGTGTTCCAGTTGCTCATGGCTCCAAATGGATCGTCGGTGATACCCTGCTTGAAACGGAGCAACGAGCGAAGATCTTGGCTGCTCTCATGAACTCGCGAGCAATGGATGTTGGAAACACCTCCGTAACACAACATCAGCAAGGGTAGCAGTATACGTATATGTATATGCATATTCACTTTCACCCAGGGTTGTTTGGATGGTACACCTGTCATGTGCAAGACCTCGGAGGGTGTTCACTCGAACGATAAGAGTTCCAGATAGACAGGAGAAAAGCTAGAAGAGATGTACAATAACCGACCTAAAGCCTTGTATCTGCTTGCTTCTGCCGGCTGGGTGATGGAGGCTGTGAGAACTGAGTTTGTTTGGATGCTGTGATGGGGTTTTAAGAACAGGTCTCACGGCCTCGTACTGCTACTTTACCTATTCTTGACCTCTGTCGAATGTCGTCCTCGTACTTTACCTCCTCATATTCATATTTGTACTTTACCTAATCTTGACCTCCACTGCTGCGCAGACCGAAGACCTCGAGTCCATCAATCAAACTGGGTAGTTTAATACAGACCAGATGACTTAAACTGTTCCACAGGCGGTGTGTTGTTGCAGACTTGCAGTTGGATTGGGACACGATTCCAGATTGGCGCTCATTCATTTCAAGTAGATTTAACTAGCTATCACATTCATCTTGGATTCATGATTCAAAAAAAAAAAAAAAAAAAAGAGTTGGCTTACCCATCACGGGTACATTATCAAAAAGACATCATGGTTACAACTCACTAGTGTCGATTCAGCAGGCCGATCAGTATGCACCTTACCTCTCTATCCTACAGCAAAATCAGAAATCAACGCCTACAATAGCTGATGCTCTGCTAAACGTGTCCAGAACAAAGCCAAAACAAAAGAGAGAAGCTAGTCCTTGAGAGTGTATGCGTATGGGTCAAAACTGGAGACATGATCTTCAGCTCCATCCAATCATCCCTGGCACGTGCGTTCATCACGTATGTGGAACATAAGCTGCAATGATTTCACCATCAATCAGTAAAAGAGGGCACAAATGGTGAATGAAACTGATTTAGTGAGCCATCACCTTAACACCCACGTAGAAGGTAGTAAATATGAAGGCGAGGGCGGGCATGGCTGCAAAATGGGAACGTGTATTAACCACAAAGGCCACTGGACCATGTACATCTGACTCACCATGGAATGTAGAACATAATATGAAATTCATGGCAAGTTATGGGTGTGAAGTTGCAACTCACCATCCTTCCCAGCCATTTTTGAGATCAGAACTTTAATCCCAGATGGTCCCACAACATAACCGACAAGGTTTGCCACCTGTGCACGAAATATCTCAGAAATAGCGTTGACATGTAACTATGTATGAATGGCTGATCTGATGTACGGCTGGATTTCCTTTTATGCCCGCCATTGTCCAAATGATCATGGCACATTTGAGTTTTCCATCCAATATTACATGAATAATTTCATGAAGTCTCTCAGTATTTCTTGGTTATGTATTGTTCAATATCTTCGATTCTTTTAATGCAAGGAGATCAGGTAATAATTGCATGCATTCTTTTAGCTGCGCATGCAGAAACAGATATAGAACATACCATAAGACAGCTGATTGTCACAGCACCAGCAATTGCTTTAAATTCACGATGAACAAGGATCCCAAGGGAACTACTTGCCTGCAAAAAAAAAAAAATAAGAATATATATTAGATGGTACCATTGTTAAATTTCCATAAACATTTTGCAAGAATGCCAAAATATCCAGGCATCTAAGAAAAATCATTCCAGCAGATATCTTGAAATCTTTTTTGTATCATATTGGCATGGAGTTATTTGGATCCTCAATAAATATACCATCCTTAACTCAAATCAAAACTACAAAATGGATCAAGTTTCTCAAACAAAGACAACTTGGTATGTTTCAAGTATATTTAGTATCTTGATGTAGCTGTTTTTAAACTAGATTGCAGTAGCTTCTAAGAGCTCTTTAAATAAACTTTACCTGAAATTTGCTGGACAGAGATTTGACCAATATCTCTGGAACAAAAAATAAGCAAGTTAACCAAGCCCATGAAACAAGTTTCCTGTTTATGCAATCAAACAGGACAATCCAAGTCATTACGTCTGATGTATCAACAGAGTACGCAAGCATGTCAACTGTAAAATTCTGCAGAAGCTACCATTCCAAATCATGCCAGACTGCTACAAACGTGAATATCACCCAGATACTCAGTAGCTTTCTTCGAGAACCACCAAGAGGAATGTACAAGTACCTGCAATAACCAAGAGGACAATCAAACAAAGCAACATGGACTAATCAATGTCTGTATATTGGTCCATGTACCAACTCTACTAGTATAGACATGTACCATCTCTATATACAAGCTTCATGCATGGGATTCAAAAATATGGTGTAAATGGATGCAAAATATGTTTACATTTGTTGCAGCTTACATGTGCATCAATCAAAGAATTGTGAAGTTAAAACAAGAAACGAACTATATATTACTTCAAGCAAAACCAAAAAAGAAAAAAAGCAAGACAAATATATGTGGTAATGGTAACCCAGGACACATTTAAACCACCTGACACATACCTAACCAACCATCTGTTAAAAGAAGCATGCCAGCTTTTCCAGAAACTCTCCAGATCGTGGCAGTTATTTATGCACCTAGGCATGTTTTCAGGTGTCTCGACTCCTCCAACCTGAGATGAAGTGCTCAGCTTTAACGTTTATCAAAAAATAACATAAAACATATGCTGAAATCAGAACAAAGTTGTGTCGATACCAACACTATCCATTACATAAATAAGTGTTCGAGACAAATAAAACAAATAATACTGTACATCAGAGTAGCACTGAGTACAAAATTTAAATATTGAAGTACCAGTGACCAAAACCGGAAGTAGCGCCAAATAAGAAAGAATTTCAACCACATAAAGTTTAAAACCTGCATTGAAAAGTTTGAGAAGCCAATGAGCTTGATTATTAACCAAATGAACCAAGCCAACAAAGCAGCTCCAGAATGTTAGCTATGAACAGAGGTATAGCACATACTGAAGTTGGACAATAAAACCAACCCAGAGAGTAATACAAAAATGAAAAGCCATGATGCTCTGATAGGTGGTGCAAGAAAACTTATATGTAAGTAATGAATTAACAAAATCTAACAAAGGAACAATGCATATACTGCTTCACATTGACTAAAAAGGAGACAAATAAAATTCCATAAGTGACAAACTCAGAAGTAAGGCCTGGAGCACTTACAGGAAATATAATATGTATAAAAGTTATAATGTAATTTTTTTATGAGAATGCACAATATAATCTTACCCCATAACTGATGATGAAGATCTCAAATGGGGATAAGTGCTGCCATAATCGGCTGTCATCAGAATATTTAATCAAATTTCAGAATATAATGTAACCATTATAAGAAGGAATAAAAAGTTAACCACATAGTATGAAGACAAGCAAATACCTTACTACAAAGGCATTGTAGTGGAAAAAGTGTGTCATGCCTTCCATAATGAGGAAGCTTAAGATCCACCTCAGGCCATACAAAGATATTTGTCCAAATGAATAATTTTTCTGAGGTACCTCTAACTGCAAGATCGCTACATCACAAACAGGTTAGTATGCATAACTACTGGGACATTTCTATGGAAAGCTACTGTTAAACCACTACATGAATTAGAAACACAACCGAAATTCATCTCCAAAACTCTGCATGCAATTTCTTAAGTTGCCAGAAAAATATGAGGTAACTTAAATAAAGACTGGAATTCATGATGATAAATGGTAATATTACAATTCGTCATATCCAAATTCAAATTGAAATGCCTTCCATGTTTCTTTCATTCTTTGTCTTGAAAGGAAATCCAGAGTTCCAAACTAAACATCTGTCACGCTATAGACTGGCCTGTTTCCTTTGAACTCCATTTTAGAAATTATACAGCTTATATGGTACAGTGTGTGCAACAGTAGTTAGAACTTACTGGGTACCATATACCATACCAGTTGATACCATTATGCTCAATGATTACAAAATTAAAAACTACAGCGTCCTTGCAGAATTATGCAAGTGTAACTGTGCAAGGCAGTGTAGAAATTCCCTTCCCCAGAACCCACCTTGTCTGATACTGGTACACCATTTTTTAATAAATCAATTTGACAATAAACTAAGTATGTTCATCTTGGAAAACGGTTATCATTTCTTAAAGCATAACTCATAGATGAAATATCATTCTAAAGTGCTTCTTGTACTTTCACCTTGATAACAAAACAGATTCAATTAAAAAAAAAAGTACCTATAGGGAAAAAACCAACCTGAGCAGCAAAGGCATTGTAGCCAACAACAGGACCAGCAATGTAGAGTGGAGCATATGTCAAGTAGCATAAATACGTGAGGAAAGTGTACCTGTCAACACTGAGCCCTCTTTCCTGCCAAGAACATTACTTCTATCACCGGAACGAAAAGCAAATATACACATGCACTTCATCTTCATAATGAATTGATTAAGCTAAATAGTAACAGATGCTAAACAAAATCAACAAAATATATAATAATATAACATAGTGCAAACTATAAAACAATGTCAGGCCCACCGCCCCACTTTATAGACACCTAGAAGATGTATTTTATATTCACCAACAGGCCAACCTGTTAGCAGAAACAAATCATTCCTTATTAAGTATTCCTTCACATATCTTTACTTGGGAGGCCTTATTCCTCTCCCCAAACAAATCCCTATGTCAGTCAGTCGATAAGCAAAATAAAAGGATCTAGGCCAGTAATTATTAACATACCAAGATTAAAAACATACTAGTTTGTTCTTGCCCATGTAATTATACAGTTCTCATGAACACCCCCTTACATTTTTTCTAAAATTAACAGTGGTGTACCATGTACCACCTTAGCACATTAAGCAAAAATAGATACAAGAAAAATAGGACGAACAAAAAACCTGCAAAGCAAAGTAGCATGTTTTGCCAGAATAACAAACCTGACATCTCTGCATATGTTTCTGTAACGAGGGTGCTCATGTTAGTATACTACAGTATTGAGCAAGATAGTTCATTTTGTGTATATGAAAACTGGTACAGTGGTACATCATACAGATCTGTCAGATATCATATATACACTACAGTACAAGTCTGTCAAGCTAGATAGATCAACTTTCTCAAACATTAAAGATCTGATGCTGAAAAACTAACATGTACAGAAAAGGTAAGTCATTAGGGAACAAAGTACCTTGTGATCAAAGTGAGATGAATGAACTGTCCAGCAGTAATCACATCCAAAGCTAATCATCCGTAATACAACTGCCACAAGAAATTAGAAAGTTGCCAATACTGAATCAAGTAAACTAGACATACTCGTTGTCATATAAACGCAGGCGTATGAGTATGAAAACTGGCACGATACTTATGCCAAAACGAATACAAAGAAACTCTTGTGATAAATGGATCACGCCTAATGCAACTTGAGACAATGCATGCCTTAGCTTTAGGCATGTTGCAAGATAATCACCAAAATTAAAGTAGCCCAGATCAATGGCAGCTGACCTCACAGCATCGAGAGAATGAATAGTTCCATTGAACAGCAAAAACGAGTATCTGGTTTCTTAATTCAATGGTTTAAAAGTTTTAGTGAGCTATGGGATTTGGTATTCTGGGAACGTGTTCATATCAATTGGGATAATAGTTATCCATAGCTGATAATCTGTGGACCAACAAATCTAAAACATACCTTAATAAAAAAAATGAAAACACTAGTCCTTTCTAGTCAGCACAAAAATATTTCATGGCTTCACAGATCTCAAGAGAAATTAATTTGAAGAGCTAAAGTAAACTTCTATATACAAATGCACACAATACATAGATTATTTCGATAAAATAAGACTATAAGACAACATAAGGTGAAGCATACCAAAATTGAAGCATATGTGCCATCGAAATGTACCCCGATAATTGTCTAGAAAAGCTAGATTTTGCCTGTTTCAATATGAAAGTGAAATCTCATCAAATAAAATGAAAAGAGACTTTAGAAAAAAAAAGGACCCTCCTGCATCATTCGAGGAAAAAAAAGACAGGAAGATGAAGCAGCAGCATAAAGAATCTAACCCGAACAATGAGAATGAATAGCCTTCATAAACTCGGTTAAGAACAAGAACAGATAGGTTGAAGCTCCAAATGAGGCTTGTGCAATACTTATAATGAGCAAATAGCTGCAAAATATAGAACTATGATCAAACAGAGAATGAAGAAACCAAAATTACGGAAGCAAAAGTTCCAATTCCAAATCCATTCATAAATGGTTATAACTGATCTATGCAACTTAGCATCTAGTGATGTCATAAAACAAACCAAGTGACATTGTGCTGTATTATGGATATAATAAATCCACAGATTTAAAACCACATAATTACAAAACGGCCTCTTCTTTGATCTGTTTATTACTACCTACTCGATATTATGTGTATCTGTTAGAGTATAATTATAACAGCCCATATTGGGCTTACGGCGCATTGGCCTTGTACTCCTAGTCTGACTTGTATTAGTACCACATTGTAACTTGTACATGTATTGCAAGCCTTCCAGGCTATATATATGAAAGGTCACCCCCCCCTATTGGGTGTGCGGTGTTTCTCTACATGGTATCAATCTAATCACGATCCTCGCTTCCTCTGCCCGTGCGCCCTGCCTCTAGGGCTCGCGCCATCACACCACAGGGCCGCCGCCGCCTCCCCGGCCGCCGCGCCCCTCCGGCCGCCGCCGCGCACCAGCGCCCTCAGCCGCTCCACTCAGCCGCGCCGGTCCGCCGCCCGCCTGCCGCCGCCCAGGCCGCTGCCAACCCGGCCGCCCGACTTAGGCCGCCGCCTCACCCGGCCGTCCGACTTCGTCGCGCCGCCGCCTACCCGCGCCCCTGCTCGCGATCCGGCGCGCCAGCCCGTCATGACGTAATCGTCGCAGTCCTCTGCTACCTCCGGCGTCCTCGGGTCGTCAACATCCGGCGCCATGGGAGACGGCGTCGCCCCTGCCTTCTTCGCTGCCTATGCAGCCGTCAACGTGAAGCAGCACGTTCCGATCTCCCTCAGCCTCGAGCGTCCCAACTACTCCAAGTGGAAGGCGTTCTTCACCGCCCTCTGCGGCAAGTACGGGCTGCTCGGCCACATCGACGGCACGGAGGACGCGCGCCCGGCTGACCCCACGTGGTCTCAGCCCGACGCTTGCATCCGTGGCTGGATGTACGGCTCCTGCGACGACACCGTCCTCGACCTCGCTATGGAGCCCGATCAAGACGCGCGCGCTCTGTACGTCTGCATCGAGGCCCTGTTCCAGGCGAACAAGGAGCCTCGGGCGATCGTCCTCGGGCAGGAGTTCCACAGCATGTCCCAGGGCGATCTCTCCGTCGACGCCTACGCGCAACAGATGAAGCACACCACCGATGCACTGCGGGAGGTTGGGCATACCATCTCCCCCTCGCAGCTCGTGCTCAATCTCCTGCGCGGCATCAATCCCCGCTTCGCCACCACCGCCGACATCATCGCCAACACGTCGCTGCTTCCCGACTTCAAGTCTGCCACCAACATGCTCCGCGTCAAGGAACTTCGTCTCGGCAGCGAGGGCAAAGAGGTTTCGTCATCAGCGCTCGCCGCTTCCACCAACTCCTCTTGCACCTCGCCTTCCTGCCAGTCCACCTCCTCTTCGGCCTCCAATCGTGGAGGTGGTGGCAAGGGCAAGGAGGGCAAGGGCAAAGGTGGCCGTGGCGGCAACGGCAACGGCAATGGCAACGGCACCAACAGCGGCGGTGGACGCAACCAGCAGCAGCGTGGCGCCCCTCAGGGTGTCTCCGGCGGTCGTCAGGCTCCTCAGCCGGCCTACCCTTGGGTTTGCTACAACCCTTGGGCCGTACAGTGGACTCCTCAGCAGCAGCAGCAGTGGGGTGCGCCATCAGCGCCTCCCCCACCGCCTCCGCCTCCGCATCAGGCTCACACTGCCTTCGCGCCACCCCAGTTCTCTGCGCCCCCGGCGTACGGATCCTGGGATCAGGCCAGCCTGATCGCCGCCCTCAATCAGATGGCGATTCAGGGGTCCAACTCCTGGGTCATGGACAGCGGAGCGACATCCCACATGTCCTCCAACGACGGTATTCTCCTTTCCCGTCTCCCGACGCCACCGTCCTCCATCACGGTCGGCAACGGGCAATCTATTCCTGTTCTTAGTCGTGGCACATCTCTTTTACAAATAGCTGATCGTCATTTTCATCTTGATAATGTTCTTGTCGCTCCCCAACTCACCCGTAACCTGTTATCTGTTCGACAGCTTACTCGCGACAATAATTGTTCAATCGAGTTTGACGCCTCTGGTTTTTTTGTTAAGGATCTCAAGACCAAGACGGTTCTCCTTCGGTGCAATAGCAACGGGGACCTCTACACCATTCCACATCACATGCCTCCTCGCTGTCATGTCACCGTCGTCTCCCCAGAGCTGTGGCACTCCCGCTTTGGTCATCCAGCACCCGCTGTCGTCGCTACTCTAAATAAACTATCAGTTATCCAGTGTAATAAAGCAGCTCGCCGCATTTGTCATGCTTGCCAGCTCGGTAAACATGCTAGGCTGCCGTTTGCTAGTTCGGTCTCTAGTACATCAGCACCATTTGAACTTGTTCATTGTGATGTTTGGACCTCTCCAGTTACGAGTATTTCTGGCTATAAATTTTATCTTGTGTTAGTTGATGATTATACACATTATTGCTGGACGTTCCCTCTTCGCCATAAATCTGAAGTTCATGACCACATTGTTCAGTTTGTTGCTTACGCTCACACACAATTCAGTTTTCCTCTACGCTGTTTTCAGGCAGATAATGGCACCGAGTTCCTCAACAATGCCACCGCCGCCTTCTTGGCTAGCCGCGGCATCCTACTTCACACCTCGTGCCCCTACACATTTGCTCAGAATGGCAAGGCTGAGCGCATGCTCCGCACTCTGAACAATGTTGTTCGCACGCTTCTGATTCATGCCGCCATGCCTCCATCTTATTGGGTCGAAGCTCTCTCTACCGCCGTGTTTCTCACAAACCGGCGGCCGTCCTCGTCCAAAAATAACGGTATACCCTATCATCTTCTCCACCACAAGATGCCAGATTACTCCATCCTTCGGGTTTTTGGCTGCTTATGTTACCCCAACCTTAGTGCCACGACTCGCCACAAACTATCTCCTCGCTCCACGGCGTGTCTTCCTCGGTTACCCTCCTTCTCAGAAGGGCTACCGGTGTCTTGACCTCTCCAGTCGCAAGATCATCATCTCGCGACACATCGTTTTTGATGAGACTCACTTTCCGTTTGCGGTTTCAAAGCCTCAACTGGATTCTTTTGATTTTCTGTTACAGGACTTACTTCCCGCGCCTGCTCCGTCCACCTCGGGCGTTGAGCAAACGCGGGCCTTGGAGGATGCTGGCGACCCCGTCGGGCTCGACCCTGCCATCCTGTGGCACGGCGCTGCCCACCGGCTGCCCCAGGTGTCCCGGCAGGCTACGGCTCCAGCACCACCTCCACCAGCAAGCGTCGTCGCCCCTGCTCCGCGCCAGGTGCCTCGGCAGGTCGCAGCTCCAGCGCCTCCTCCGCCAGCCGGCCCTGTCACCCCTGTCCGGCAGCGGTTCGGCATCCACTACAGTCGTCGTCAGCCGACTCCGGCTCCACCGCCGTCGCCGGAGGGACCTGCGGCTCCAGCACCGCAGGCAGTGGTGCCTCCGGCCCCAGCACCGCCTCCGGCTCCAGAGCCTCCTGCGCGGGCGACTCGTTCCCAGACGGGTTCCCTGCCATCGCCCGTGTAGCGGTATGGCTTCACCGCGGCGGCCTCCGGCCTGGCTTCTCCGTTGCTAGGCAACACTCGTGCCGCGCTCGCCGATGCAAATTGGCGCGCGGCCATGGCTGAAGAATACAAGGCGCTCATGGACAATGGCACCTGGCGTCTCGTTCCTCGACCGCCTCGCGCCAACGTCATCACCGGCACGTGGGTCTTCAAGCACAAGTATCACGCAGACGGCTCTCTGGCTCGACATAAAGCCAGATGGGTCGTTCGCGGGTTCTCGCAGCGGTACGGCGTCGACTACGACGAAACGTTCAGCCCAGTTGTCAAGCCGGCCACCATCCGGGTCGTCCTCAGCATCGCCGCTTCTCGCTCCTGGCCGATACATCAGCTGGACGTGAAGAATGCTTTTCTTCACGGCCACCTGACCGAGACTGTCTACTCTCGGCAGCCACCTGGTTTCGTCGACCCGGCGGCTCCCGACCACGTCTGTCTCCTGCAAAAGTCCTTGTATGGGCTCAAGCAGGCGCCCAGGGCGTGGCACTAGCGGTTCTCCGGCTTCATTCGACGGATCGGCTTCACTGCTTCGACCTCCGACACGTCCCTCTTTGTTTATAAAGAAGGTGCCGACATCGCCTACTTGCTACTCTACGTCGACGACATCGTCCTGACTGCCTCGTCGCCTCAGCTCCTTCGTCGCCTCACCGAGCTTCTCCACTCTGAGTTCGCCATGACAGATCTCGGGGACCTTCATCATTTCCTCGGGATCTCTGTCACGCGTTCTGCTGATGACCTCTTCCTGTCTCAGCGCCCGTACGCTGTGGACCTGCTCCAGCGCGCCGGCATGGCTGAGTGTCATTCTACGGCGACCCCTGTTGATACTCACGCCAAGCTCTCTGCTGTGGACGGCGCTCCGGTGGCAGATGTCACTCAGTACCGTAGCCTCGCAGGTGCTCTACAGTATCTCACGCTGACTCGTCCGGATCTCGCCTATGCAGTTCAGCAGGTTTGCCTTTTCATGCACGACCCGTGAGAGCCTCATCTGGCGATGCTCAAGCGTGTCCTGCGGTATGTCAAGGGCACCCTGTCCACCGGGCTTCACATCGGCACAGGTAGCATCACCAGCTTGACTGCTTACTCTGATGCCGATTGGGCTGGTTGTCCAGACTCTCGACGCTCCACTTCAGGTTACTGTGTCTTCCTCGGCGACAACTTAGTCTCTTGGTCCTCCAAACGACAAACTACGGTTTCTCGTTCGAGTGCGGAGGCTGAGTATCGTGCTGTTGCGCACGCTGTTGCTGAGACTTGTTGGCTTCGTCAGCTACTTCAGGAGCTCCACGCACCCATATCTTCGGCAACGATCGTCTACTGCGACAATGTTAGTGTTGTCTACATGACCGCCAATCCAGTTCATCATCGTCGCACGAAGCATATTGAGATAGATATTCACTTCGTCCGTGAGAAGGTTGCTTTGGGACAGGTTCGGGTGCTTCATGTTACATCGTCTCATCAGTTCACGGACATTATGATCAAATGGTTACCTGTACAGTTATTCACTGACTTTAGGTCCAGTCTTTGTGTTCGTGACACTCCCGCTTAGACTAAGGGAGGGTGTTAGAGTATAATTATAACATCCCATATTGGGCTTACAGCCCATTGGCCTTGTACTCCTAGTCTGACTTGTATTAGTACCACATTGTAACTTATACATGTACTGCAAGCCTTCCAGGCTATATATATGAAAGGTCACCCCCCTATTGGGTGTGCGGTGTTTCTCTACACTTGGCAACAAAATTACTCATCTTTTCATACAACCTCTCACTAGCCTGGCATTTTAATTAGTGTTAGGAATAATAGGCCAGAATAAAGTTAAGAAATCGGAATACACAAATATAATACATAGAACTTACATCAGCTATGTGAGCATGGCGAAGTTCAAGCCAAAGAGGATCATGGTCCTCTAATAATGATTCCTTCTTTTCAGGTTCTGAACCCATCTTTGACACCTTGCAAAATAACACTAATATATAAGAAAACTAAAGATAATTTGTATCTCACTAATAATATGATATAGCAATTACCTCATATATGTATTTGCTGCCATCCATTTCGAGTAGATCATGGCACATTGCATCATAGGTCCATTCATGAATAACAGGTGCTATCTTTGCAGTCATATGAAATTGTTGTAAGCTGTAATGAATAAATTGAAGTTTTTTTGCTGTATTTTTAAGTGAACAACTGATTAAAGTTTTTTTAGCATTCAGTGTATGCTTTAGCACCTGATCTATGGGCCTGTCGACAATTAGCAGTTCACATGTCTCCTTCTGGGGAAATTCAGGAATAGTTGATTTATATTTTGACACAATATCCCAAACAGCAGTGGCAAGCCACTTTGGAACCATATCATATTTAGTTGTTGTGGAAGCATCTCCTTTTGGTGCCCGATACCGCACGCATGGAAATTCCTGAAAAGTACACAAATTAACTCTCATGTTCAATGAGAAAAAAGAGAGTAATGAGACTATACTTTATTCATAGATAAGACAATAGAGGCTAAACACCAACCTAGTTCTGTCATTAACTAAGACAGGAGATATTCATAGCTGCTCTATAATTAGCATTGTTGCTTATGTTCTAAAAGTGGTTGACAAAACCATGTATTCCTACTTTACAGTTGCTATTAATATATTTATATCAAGGTTCTAATCTCCAGCTAAGGGCTACAAACACCCAGGTGTTTAGGAGTGCCATAACTCTTTTCTTCTTTTAATGCAATGATACACAGCTCTCCTGTGTGTTCAAGAAAAGAAAACTTCATCTAGGGTATGCTGATGTAATATTAATTCAAAGTTTCAAACCACATTCTTCTGTATATGCATAAATTCACTACAAGTGAGGGGTTTTGGGTTCGCGCTTCTAGAATGTAATGATCCAATCCAACATGAGGTGATGGCCCAGGTAAATTGTAATGCAGATCAAGCAAAAAAAACGTGCAGGTGATTATCAAGATCTAGGAAATGAGCACATACCAAATGACAGCATCCCACTGGCTAACATGTTCATCAGCTTAGAATCAAACAAGTAGAAATGCTATGAACAATATACTCAGAATTCACAGCCTTTTTTCTGATTTTTACACTGGTTTCACTTTAAGTAAGAGCTATAATGTCATAGCGTGACCAAGCACATGGAAGTTTCTACTAATAATTAACAGTTGGCATGAATAGATCATAGCAAATGAAGTTCGGGAAACATACCTTCAATGATGCAAATGTAGTCGCGATGCGAGTAGCCATCGTGCTTATAGTATCGTTGAACTTTTTGGAATTTTGTTCACTCGGGCCATATAAATCATTCAGGGCCATATCATGGTCAGTTACAAAGCCCTACATATATGACAAAGTGAAGTACAATAATCATTGTAGAGAAAGACACAGTAACATGCAAATACAAGTGCACCCCATCATGTTAAGTTAAACTCATTTCCATGATTTTACTTTCAAGGACATTATGAATATGTACACCATCCCCCTAAAGTTTTGAACCATTTAATTTTCATTCACAGTGCAAAGCAGAAGCTCCAAAGTGTCTAACAAATCTAATGCTGACATTGTTCATGTCAGCATCCACTTGCTATGTATAACATATACAGTGGTCACACCCTATGTACAATATTTTGTTGAACATCGATACTTGATACTAACCCAAAATAAAGAAATAATAAAATCATCTTATGTTACTTTTCTGGGGCAGCAACCAACAAAAGCGGAGACAAAATTCATAGATCTGTCTCAGAATGCACTGAAATGGAATAGACCAGAGGTTGAATACCTGCATGTCAATAGCGAAGAATTCCAAATTCATCTGCAATTAATGAAATAACAACATTACAACGAACTTCTGCCAAATCTAAAAATAGCGAAAGATACATTGTGAAGGAACTTGCCTCTCTTAGTGCACCGATGCGTGGTATTACACTACTGTCATTCTTTATGTAAGTTACCAATTCTTTAGGAATCGGTGAGCTGAAGAAGATGTACGCCCTAGCGTTTAGAGTGCAATCATCAATGTATTAGTAAATTTATTACATCTGAATCTTTTGAAAATGATACTTTAGGTGCAAATTGAAATGGCAATACAAACATACTTCCTGTAAAGTGGACATCTCCCAGACATGTCAGACAAAAGCATTATGACACTGCAGATTGCAAAATGTATGCATCACAGTATCAGAGAAGAGGCCTCAATATGATATGGCGTATAAATTGAATACATGGAAAATTAGGTAGCGCCACAGAGGGTGGCTTTTGACCACATAGGTATTTTATCATTGGAGAACAAGCAAAAGCTGATGTCATGTCAACCAAGGAATAACTGTTGATTCATATTGAGATGTTTAAAAGGCAAAAATACAATATGACTAACGGAAAATATTAACTCAAGAAGACAAAAGAAAAGAGCAAAGGCTGTCAAAAATTACTTTTCTTTCAGTGGCTGAAGAAAGTAGATTGCATCCATTGAAGGCATTGGTTCCCTTCTCTTGAACAGATCTTCTAC
>JALGXP010000312.1:0-39095 GCA_023333625.1 Bothriochloa decipiens | reverse complement strand
GACTCTGATTTAACAACTCTCCAGGTTCCCAGGAGCTCAGTTTTTTTTGAATCAGGTCAGAGATGTATTTGATCGGATGAAGAATGCTTCAAGCGATGGTCCAATGGAGTATACCCAGAACAACTCTCTTGCATATGGTCAGCAACCTATCCTTACTTCATTGAGATCTGCCAATGACATGCTCGTACATAACAAGGTCAACCCATTGCAAACTGATAAACTTGAGGAGAACATCGAGAGAACAGAATCTATAAGGAGTTCGATCTGTTCTCCAAGCAATTCACAAAGATCTTTAAATAATTTAACGTCATATGGTACTGTTCACACCAGTATGGATACTCATATATTGGCGATGCCTGTTAACTCCAAGACTATATATGAGCTCAAACGGTTTGATAACGTCACTGAGATGTTTCATCAAAGTGCTGATGACAAAGTTGGTTTTCAAGTCAACTCTAGTAAAAAGCCTGGTTCTATTATTGCTGGTGTGATGTCAGGATACAAAAGTCTGAACAATATTCATAGGACGGAAAATGATTCGTGTGATCAAAACACAGAATATACCCCATACCTTTACACTACCACCAAATCTGCAAATTCTGGCCTAGATGACCTTTCTTATTCTGGCACGGATTTGTTGTCATCATTTACAGAAGTATCTGGAAAAGTTAAAAATTGCCTGCAAACTGAGGGTGACAAGTCTCTATGTAAATCTGTATCATTCAGCAGCAACCCTTGTTCTTCTAAAATCCAAGAAAATCGCCTATCACCATACCATGCCCTCATGCATGAACAATCCCTGATACCTGACGACCCTGGAGAATCTGTGAGGCTCCTCTCACATGAAGAATCTTTTATTGTTCAAGGGGACTCAATGCAATTCAAGGATACTACCCACTTTACATGCCAGGATAACAGTACATTTCCTGAATTACCAAGCAGATCACCTGAAGAAGCTACTGCTCAAACTTTAGAAAACAACATGAAGGACTGTAGTGGAAATAATAGTCTGCTGGAAACTATGATGCTTGATCTTAGCACTAACAGCATTGTGCAAGATTGGTGGGATGACTGTGTCCTACTGGCAGAAAACCTTCCAAATTCAAGCGAAAAGCACTCAGAGTCTGCTATAGAATTGGCCAATAGGCATTCATTGCCAACTGGGGAGAGAGGCTTGCCTTTCATACCTGTCGTCGAACAATTACTAGGTGATGTTGCACATCCACCTGCTGGACATAGTTCGCTTGAAGCTGATGCTACTGCTTTAGCTGGCCGTGTTTCAGATTATCAGTTGCCTCAGTTTGCTTTTCGAGATTGCCTAACAGCACACAACGCACAAGTCCCATCACTGGCCTGCAGTAATTATACATCCAGAACCAGAATTGCCCAAAATAGTTCTTCAGAAGTGCCATCAGCAAACATATCTGTGGATGACACCTGCAGTTTCAACACAGCAAACTCCAAGGGAAGTCAGTCGAGCAATCCTGAGGGGATGAAAGTTGCCAAGAGAAGAACTAGATCTGGGGAGAGTACCAGGCCTAGACCAAAAGACAGACAACTGATACAAGACCGTGTTAAAGAATTACGAGAGATTGTCCCTAATGGTGCAAAGGTGATAATCAATCAAATCAAACACTTGCTTTTAAGTTTATCATGTTTTACATTGATCTAGACTGAATAATTGATCCCTTTTTCTCATTTTTTTTGACACAACAGTGTAGCATTGACGCTTTGTTGGAGCGAACAATTAAGCATATGCTGTTCCTACAAAGTGTAAACAAATATGCAGAGAAAATTAAGCAAGTTGATGAACCAAAGGTATTCTCTCTTTGTATGTATGCACATAAATTATGTATTGATTAAATGTTTCTTATACAAAAGTCCTCTATTATGACACATGCTGACTTGTCATGGTTGTTAAGATAATCGACAAAGAGAGTGGTGTTGTCTTGAAAGACAACCCAGATGCTGGCAAAAATGGTGGTGCCACGTGGGCCTACGAGGTTGCTGGGCAAACCATGGTTTGCCCAATAATCATTGAAGATCTTTCACCACCTGGTCAGATGCTTGTTGAGGTGAAAACTGAACCTTAAGTAGCTCTCTCTCTCTCTCTCTCTCTCTAAGTGCAGCATACGCAGATAACTGTTTGTCTATTAAAAATTTACAGATGCTTTGCGAGGAACGTGGGCTTTTTCTGGAGATAGCTGACAACATACGTGGATTTGGTCTCACGATCTTGAAAGGACAGATGGAACTCCGTGATGGCAAGATATGGTCACGGTTTCTTGTCGAGGTAGAGAAGGAACCATATGTTCACATTCCTCATTTCTAGCTTCTTTAGTTGTTAAACTGTATGTGCTGGTTTTTGTTTTTTCAGGCAAACAGAGAAGTCACAAGGATGGATATATTTTTGTCGCTTGTTCAGTTACTGGAACAGAACAGCCTTGTTCGATCTACTGACCAGATGGCTAAGGTCATGAATAATGGGGTTCCATCCTTTGCAAACCATCAGCGATTTCCGCTGCCAGTTACAGTGGGCATTGCTGAGAGACTGCAGTGACTGCGAATGTTTCAACTAGATAGAGTTAGGTAACACGACTGTAACATATCTGGTAGCTAGAACTCCATGCATTAGACAGAGTCCAGTGATAACATCTGAGTGACTGAGTGATAGTCTCACTGCTGCTAGAAATGACAGTATCAAGAACATGACTGATGCAAACATGAGCTTCTAGCGCAGAAATTATGAGCTTCCCTGATTACTGGGTGTGATCAGTGAAGTTACATGCATTCCTGCTTAGTTAGAAATCTTAGGTTGACACCTTGCCCCAGAGTAGCTGGGTTCTTGATACTGGTGTTTCTTATGCAGTGATGGCAGTGTAGTAGTGCTAGCTTGTAGTGCCAGAGCCTCAGAGAGGTATACTGGACTATCCCCCCTTCTCATTTTGTGATTATGGTCTGAATGACCAGTGAGTTACTTATGCAAGATATCAAAGCTTAAAGCCTACTCATTGATCCTCGCAAAAACCAAAACTTCAATTTAGAGGTATGTTTATATTGAGCCAATTCATAAGCACAACTCGTCTACCACAAGCTTACAAGCTCACAGGAAGAACAAATGTGGAGCACTACAAGTCACACGTCTAATGATAGGCCCAACATCTAGGCCCAAGACATAGCTGATAGGTCGAACTGGGCCCAAAGCAGGCCTTTTATAGATTAGCTTAGATCAGTTTAGATTGTTTGCAGGCTAAGTCTCACAGGACTATAAATACAAAGGGTCATGTAACTATTCAATCTTAAGAAAGAAACAACCGAAAGGATTATCCCCTTCCTCTACCTTCTCTTGCGCACCGCTGTCTCTCTCTCTCCTCTCTCCCTCTCCTAGGACATCATGCTGACATAATATACCATCTTCTCCCTTATAGAAGATAAAACCAGGAATAGAGTAAAATAGAGACCCGAGAAAGCATGCAGACGAGCCTTATGTGAATCAACAACTGCAATTAAATCGAAGTTTCAGTAAAGTTCCCAATACAATCTTTAGGTCTTTATGCGGACAACTTTTTAATTTGTTACTGATGCTGATGCGCTCATTCAATGTGTAACCTGTCCAAAAAGGCCTTGTTCTCGGAAGTATCATCTTGAAACTCAAATGTGGGATGAAGATCAATTGTTCTTTGGGAACACCAATCCTAAAAAATGTGAGAAGGATTGAAGATATTGTCTTGGCAGATGGTGTAGCACCGATCGAATATGCTCTAGTTGTGGAAAAATATACCATGCAGTATTACCTAGAGCAAATGGGCTTTCACACCAAAAATAATTGCATTATCGTCACGGGGTGTGGTATGGTTGATCTCTTCTTGCATCTGCTGAAAAAGATTACTCAGTTATGATTCTACGGAATTTCCGATCCAGACCCAGCTCGTGCTTTGATTGTGTACACTTTTGCAAGGGGCTCCATTAAGTTTGCATATGACAACTTCAACGTCGTCGTGCCCAGTATTGAGTGGCTTGGTGTTTGCATATCGCAACTGCAGCGCATTCACTTACCTCAAGAATGTTACAAATGTTTCACTAATAAAGATAAGGCTACCTTGGAATACTTACTAAATAATGAAAGCATCTAATTACCTCGATTGCTAATAAACTGAACTAGTCTGTAATTTAAGTTAGTGTCAGTCGAATGACATCTATCGAAACAATCCTTAAAAAAGCTAAAGAAAAAAGACATCAGTCTACATATTAAGGATCTAGGCTTTGTTTATAGAAATGCAAAGAGACCATCACAGAAATCAAAGCATTGGTTAAGGATATCACTCTAGTCTTTTTTTACTGGTACTTTTTGGCAATTGGCACCAACCCGGATAATCATCAAAGCAACAAAATACTGTTGCTTTTTTCCTTTTGATCTCTATATATTCTTTGATTTGTGATGGAATTCTACACTATCACACCACCATTAGTCAATTAATACCAATCTAAATTCCCACTGCTATAATGCATGGAACCTAAGCTAATTTTTTATTAGGGAAAATAAAGCATGGAACAACAGAAGTTGTATGGAGTGCTGGTGAAGGCGTACTCATAACGCATCTCTCACCACGGACATCTGTGAGAATGGCCCATCTACAGTACACCACTAGAACAAAATGAGATATGGGGAGAGAAGGGGAGGAGGTAGACAACACTGCATGATGAGTTCCCATTGGGTCTAATTTGGTTGCTCGCATTATAATAGTATGCATAATAGTCTAGCACAAGATATCCAATTCAGTATAGTCTTATGCTTTCGAATGTTGTTTGGTTATCCTGAGTTGTGACTTTGCATTGTTTCTGGTTTTGTTTGGTTACGTGCATTAGATATCTGTTCAAGTGTTTTGGTTGTTTGCATAACACTAAATTTGCAGGTAACATTTCGTCAAACACGTTCAGGGGTCCGCTCTCGTTGGTGGCCAACGAGCTCACTAGCGGACACAAGCTCATGAATGCCACCAGGGGCCGGAGGCCAGCAAGCATATGGAGGCACCGGCTTCACATCGAGTCATGGAGAGTAGAGGCTAGATCACGTGCGACAGTGGAGAGGCCAACAGGCTAGGGATAGAAGACGAGTCATCTCCATTGGCGACCAGGGCAAGGCTCCTCTGTTTCGTTGATGCGGCGCCGCGAGGAGCGAAGATGAGCTACACCTCCTCGGCATCTTGTGATTGGCATCATGCTCCCGTGCGGTGATGGTCTGCGCGACCGAGAAGATGCAAGGGAGAAGAGGGCGGAGTGGGGGCACGGACACGTAGTGACCCGTGAGTGAAGACGCGGTACAAACCGGGTGCAGCGGGGCAGCTGATGCAACGCTTATGCACAGTGGGTGCAATGGAATCCTCATAGTCGATTTTGTGTGAATAGTAGGATGCAGATTAACACTACTTTGAGGATAGTGTTGTGTTGTATAAGCCTCTGTGCATGTGACCAATCAAGTCTATTTTTCACTATCGGAGCCTCGATAAAGGGTTGTGTAGGCAACCAATTAGACCATCGTGGTTTGATATAGCCGCACGGTAACTGAAACTGCATTAACGTGGATATGAGGAGAGAAGGGGGAGTAGGTAGACGACAATGATTAAGAGATGTATCAGAGAGCCGAGGTGTCAGATATCATAGGGGATGGTGAAGGAGAGCCAGAGGCCAGTCGGGCGACGACCGTTCTGTCATCATAGTCGGACAGGAAAGGAACTAGAACTAGTGAAAAACAACCGCAAAATTAAAAAGTAACTTCGAGAAACTCTAATAGTTTGGTAAGAGAGAATTGTTTATTTGGCCATGAAAAAAATTTGATTGCTTATTTAATTTTTTTTCTAAAGTTGTCTATTTGATCTTGAAAGAAATTTTATTGCCTATTCGGCCTTCCGTTACAATATGTTAGGAACTCCGTCAGATAGGCCATCTGATGACACGCAAAAAGTCCTTTTTGCCCTTCAGCTTATTCGCACTGCCTACCCCTTCTTCTTCTCCGTCCAGACGGCGCAGCGCCCTCCCATGGCGTGTGCCCACCTCCTCCACCCTGGCGGCGCGTGGATCCCCGCAGTGGTGACGGCGGAAGCGCACTCTCCCCCGTGGTGGTGACGGCGGCCCCTTCCCCTACCGGATCCAGGCTAGAGCGGCGGCCGCCGCCGCCGCTCTCCTCGGCAACGGCGCGGAAGGCGCCTCCTACACCGGCGTCTTCTCCCCTCCACGGCGGACCAACCCCCCTCCGGTGATGGCGCCGGCGAGACCCACTGCATCCCGGCGGCTGTCTTCTCCTCTTCCCTCTCTCCGGTGAAGGTGGCGGCCCCTTCCCCTCCCGCGGCGGCGCCCTTATCCACCCCGACTACGGACGGCGGCGGAGCTCCCCCACACCGATGGTGACAGCGGCGGAGCCCTTCCAGCTTGAAAGCGCCTGCGGAGGCCACATCTGGTGGTGGCGTGGCTGCTACAACCTCTCCCTCCCCAGGGGCATCCGCGACGGCGGCGGCCCCAATCCTCCCGGCCGCGGCGACATCAGCCTTGCCACCTCCAGTCGGAGCGGCGGCAGCAGGGCCCCTTCCGTGCATCCGCGGCGACAAGACGGCCCCCAGCGGCATGGAGCCGTGCACGACGGCCCCCAGCGGCGCCGTGCCTCCGCCGATCCCCACCGACGGCGAGCTGGATTAGGTTGTTCTTGATTAATTTTTGCACAAATGTGATGGATGTGACAGAGTGCAAATATTGTTGAGTGTTTTTTTGTTTTGTCCAGATTTTTGTACAAATTTTGTTGAATTACACTCGAGCATCAGGGGAGGTTAACGTACAAATTTTTGTACTTAATGGTTGCTTTTACTATTCTAGAGGAGAAAAAAATCGTACCGTTCAGAAAACTTTCAGAGGAGAAAAAGTTCTTACTAGTTCAAAAACAATTACTACATGATCTGTGTAAATTATTTGAATATTACTCAATATATATATATACACATTAAACAAGCAAAACTTTGTTTTTTTAGCAGAGGGGCAAAACGGTTTTTTTACAGGCCATTTAACACCGTTAAGACCTCTAAAGTAACAGAAAACCAAATAAGTAATAAAATTTCGTTTTGAAGCCAAATAGATAACTTAAAAAAAATGACCAAATAAGCAACCAAACTTTTTTTTCAGGGCCAAATAAGCAATTCTCCCTTTGATAAATGGGTTTGGCATCTTTTTTTTTTGTAAAATCTCTAAATCTTCTATCAACAGTTTGGCAAATGGGTTTGACATTTCTATCAATTTGACAAATAGTCGGTCTTTTCGTGCATATATGCGCGCGTGCAATCGGCTTGGCATATGTCGAGAAGATGAAGTGGAGGGGGCAAATTAAAAGTATAACTCTTTCTTGTGTTCACTTTGCAAAATGTCTAGAGACAAAGGACTTATATTTATGGAGTTAATTAATTACAAGAAAGTTTTGTATTCACTCTTCAAGATTTTTTTGTTTAATATTTTCTGTGAATCCAGCCATATGGGACAATTTTGGTTGTAGAGAATGAATTATGCCAAAATATTGAAAAGAGACTTTTTTTTTTACTCCTCATATTGTTTTAGGAGTTGGCAAATCTTTTGATTTGCCAAAAAAAATAGCAAACTTTGAAGATGACCTTACAAATTTCAGGGGCAGGGGCTAAATGCAAAAATATTGGATTACCCATCCAAACATGTCCTTAAAAAGTGTATAGATATACATCATGGGCAGGTGCTCGCTGAACTCTTACAAAATTGCTCCAACTACAATTGTTTTCTTTTTCAATCAATGTTAGTTAAGTTTGATTTTTGAATGAGAACTAAATTTGAACTTGGCTCGGTTCGAAATTGGATAGCACACTTACAAAAAGAAGTTAAAATAAAATATATCACTTTTGAAGATAACTCGAAAGCTTTGTTAAGAGAGTGTGTGCTTTCACGATGTAATTCTTGCCCTTGAAATGATGGACAAAGCGCGTGTCCTTTTTATTTCAAAACACTTGGTTGGCTCTATAGCAACTGGTGCTTCTTGCCCTTCAAATAACGAACACGCGTTGCAGATGGCAGCGATTGCAAAGGGCATCCACCTAATGAAGCTGCAGCACCTTCCGCAATCATAAGAAGATTATCAGGATAGATATATAAACTGGTGCACAACCAACGCCACGAACCCGTGGAGATCATGGGCATGACCCATAGAAAAATGAATCTAATCGGACCAAGAAAATGGCGATGGAGCCTCGGAGGTTCATGCCTGCTCGTTTGGTTTTCCCACTGAACCATCGTGCCTTGTTCGTGCTCGTTGTGTGCTCTCATGTCATCATCCCCATTCGGAGCTCAGCTCCTAAACGCCCTACCAACCATGAACGCCTGAACCCTGAACGGTACTACGGTAACCATAATTTTCGCTCTTATATATAGTTTTTTTAAAAAAACAAATCGATGGAAAAAGAAAATCTAGGCCTTGTTTAGATTGCCTCTAAATTCTAAGTTTTTTTACTCTCTCTCTATCACATCAATTTTTGGACAATGTATGGAGTATTAAATATAGGTAAAAAAAATAACTAATTACACAGTTTAGTTTGAAATCACGAGATGAATCTTTTAAGCCTAGTTGGTCCACGATTGGACAATATTTATTAAATATGACAAAAGAGTTACTATTCATCAGGTTGTAATTTTTTGCAATCTAAACAAGGCCCTAAACTTTTTTATATAATAATAAAGTGGAAAGTTTTTTTTTTTTGAGAATTACACCAAACACGGCGAAGCGACCGCGGGCTGACGGGCCGGACGGCTCGCTAGCAGCCCATAGTGCTTGCCTCAGCACCTACGGCCCGTCCCCCCGTCCGTCGAGTTTGACCCGATCGGTAGCGGTCGCGTTTCTACCGTCTCCTGCAGCGGCAACCGTCTCGTCCTCCGGCCTTCCCCGTCCGCTCACCCTCCCTCGCCCCGTCTCCGCCCGCCTCGCAATACTTTTTCGCCACCATCTTTGAACCTTCCTCCTCCACCGCTCTGACCAGGGGGCGGCACGGCCGAGGCCGAGGCGCCCGTCATCATCCTTATAAATCGGCCCGAGGGCGGGCCGCCGTCTCCCTCCCAGCCCGCCGCAGCTCAGGCTCAGCACGCAGCCGACGGGGGAAACAGAGAGGGCGGCAGCGCGATCCGATGGCGAAGCTGTACGTGCAGGCGGTGCCGCCCCCGGATCTGAACCGGAACACGGAGTGGTTCATGTACCCCGGGGTCTGGTCAACCTACATCCTCATCCTCTTCTTCTGCTGGATCCTCGTCCTCTCCGTCTTCGGCTGCGCCCCCGGCACCGCGTGGACGCTCGTCAACCTTGGCCACTTCGCGGTACGTGCGGAGGCATTCTCCTGCTGTTCCCCCTTGGCTATCGTCCTCCTGTCTGTCTGCCATGGGGGGATTGGGGTTGCTCGTTGGCTTGGGCCGCGCCCGCCGGTGGATCTGATGTCAGCCGCCTGTTCTAGTGGCTAGCTTGTTCGATAGCTCGTGTCCGGATGCTGCCGTGTGGCGGATATGAATTCCTTCGCTAGCTTAAGCTTCCTCATGGTTTTCGATGTTCCCACTGGCTAAATGTTGGGTTGCTCTAGCATCTTACTGAAGCCCATCTCTTCCTCCTAGGAAATGGCTCCAGGCTTGGTCAATTACATCATGAGTTCTAAGTTCTAGCTGTTGCTACATGTGTTGGATGGGATTACAGACCTTTATGCTTACCTGTTAAATATTCATTCGAGGTTTGCTCCTCTCAGGCCACTTACAGGCAAATAATACTAGGGTGCATAACAGTGACCTGGTCAGCAGCCAGGTCTGTTTGCATTGTAGTGGCAGCTCATACTCCGAAAAATGATTTGGCAGAAACAGAGTGTGTATGGCATCCTATGGTGCTTTCAAGTTTCAGCTATTGATCTTTTTAGTTACATATCCTAGACGCCTTAGTTCAGACTTCAGAGTTCATATAGCTGCCCAATGTTTGTTTTCTTACAGTCCGATGGAGTGAGTTTTCGTTATCTGAATGTTTGTTGTGTGGTGACCCCATTTGTCATGGTAGTAGAATGGGAATGTCTTGTTTCCAGGCTTAATGAGGTGTCACTGGCACACCCAAAGTGGCACCGCGAGCATTGTGTTTCTTATTATTATTGACCTGCATTTGCAAATACAAGAATCTGAAGGGAATGTTAGTATATAATTTGGACTTTTCCATGCATTGGTACTGAAACTAACAATGCCATGAAGCATACTTGGTTCATATACAACAGCAGAAAAATGAACAATTTACACTGATGAAAGAAGAATTATATTTTGATTTTCCTAGCAATGTATGATTACAATAGAATTGTATTTGTATGTTCTTAGCTGAGTAATGTTATAATTTGGAAAATTTCTTTCTGTCATCAGCCAGATTTTTTAAAAAAATTTCTGTTACTTGCCTCATTGAATATTTGTTTCAGATCACCTATCATTTTTTCCACTGGAAGAAGGGGACTCCATTTGCTGATGACCAGGGGATGTATAACACATTGACATGGTGGGAACAAATGGACAATGGCAAACAGCTTACACGCAACCGGAAGTTTCTGACTGCAGTTCCTGTCGTTCTGTAAGGATTTATCTCTTGCAAATTTGCTTCCATTTATACATGAAAACTCTATGATGGCCTTATTGCATGAAGTTATTGCATCAATGGATATATGAGTGGCAAATGTTATTTATAGCCTATAAATAGTTCTTTTAAAAAAATAGGCTAGTGATTTGCACTTAGCACTGATGTTGATGTGTTTTGAATTAACATTGCCACATCATATGATTGTATGGAGTATGGATTGGTTAATAACCATTTAAGTAATATATTTCTGTTTGAAGTAATTTTTGTGGCCCCTTGTACTCCCTCCATTCCAAATTATAAGACGTTTTGGCTTTTCTAGATACATAGCTAATAGCTTTTGCTTTGCACTTAGATATACACCGTGTCTAGATACATAAGAAAAGTGATGTATCTAGAAAAGCCAAAACGTCTTATAATTTGGAAGGGCGCTGGATGAAGGGAAATGCCTGTCCTCATTAATTGTATTCTCATCAAATTTTGCCTTACAGTTTGTATGGCATAAGTTCTATTTTGCCCCATATATGCATGTGGAAAAGATCTCATTCTATTCCATTAGATGACTGGATTCAAACTTCTAGATGTGGGTATCAGAAAATCTCCCATATTAAAAGTAGATATCTTGTTTGAACTAAATCTCTATATGTGAACTGGGAGATTTACTGAACTATCATCTTGAAAGTAGACTGCCACAACTGATTGTGGCATCCTCTTGAATCTTGGACAGAAACTTCCTGTCATTAGTAAATACACCATGGTGTGCCATTTTTTATTGTAGTGCAGCTACCAGCCCACTGCTCCCTGATGCCTTTCTCTTTTGAATGTAGATATGCCTTGTTTCTCTTCATTTTCTAGATTAAAGAAACTTTTTTTTTCATTAAAAGAGGTCTACATCCATAGTTTCAATTCAGTGTTGGGCTTTGAGAATTGCCGAAGTAGATCATATCTGCTATATACAAGATAGTTACGGTCCAAGATCACTTGGTCCATTCAACATTTCAGTAATGTTTCTGTTATACGGTTACAATGGACAAATCATATATGCCACAACCTCTAGTTTATTTGTTTGTTTGTTTGTTTGCTAAAAAAAGAGATAGCATGCACTATATATTGTCATGTCTACTACCAAGTAAATTTTGTTGCGTCTGTCATTTGCTTTTGTTGCAAATGCAGAAGTCTGACCTTTCCATGTTTGTCTTCTGACACCAAGCATTTCCTTTCAAGTTATGTATTAGTATCAATGTGTACACAGTACACTAAATTGACCCACATGATTTAGTACAATGAACAATCATGATAGTTTGTAAGGCACTCTGAACAATTTGTGTTTAAGGTGGCAAGGTAGCATTCGCTATGGGAGTATTTATCTAAAGTAGGCTGCTCTCTTTTTTGCCGAACAAAAAAAGGCATGAAGTTCTATTTTCTGTGTCTTTCCCATTCCAATGGTGTAAGGCTGGAAGCAGACCAATCAATAATAAATTTAGTTGTTTCTTTGGTTCTAGGTTCTAGGTTCTATCATATTCTTTAGAAATATGTAACTGCCACTATAATCTTGATTGTTATGTTAGCACATTAGTTGTGATGCATCTGGTTTATTGTATCTTAAATCTAAAGCTAGGAAGATGAATTGTGATTTGTGGAATTGTTGTGCCATGTTTTCGACTCAACTGTTGTATATATTATAGAAATAAGATTAGCTTGAATCCCTTTAGTTAAGATGGCAGGTTTGAGTGTAGGACAATAACTAGTACCAATTTGGAACTTGACTAGTGACTTCACATGAGTTAACATAGCGTGGTAATTTTCTGAAGTTCAGTTCTCTTTGCTTGAGTGACCTGATGTGCATATTCAAAAGAAAAGGTTTATGTCACATGGACTAGCAGTTTTCCACCCTGCACCCCCACAAGCACACAATCTAATTTTATGCCAGACAGGCGGAATGGACTGTGGCACTAATATAGGGATGGTTGCTCTGTTCGGCAGGTACCTCATAGCTTCCCACACCACAGACTATCAGCATCCTATGCTCTTCCTCAACACCCTAGCAGTCACCGTGCTGGTTGTTGCCAAACTACCAAATATGCACAAGGTTCGGATTTTTGGGATCAACGCTGGAAGCTAAGCAGCAGGGTCCCACGGTAGACAGGTGTACACGGTATGTTCATTGGATCACGGGCTGTGTTGCACCTAGCTCTGAACTGCTGTGCCAGAGTATCAGTGAGTAGTGTTTGAGATCTGTTTGTAGATGAAATGTAATCATTGTACAGATGACATGCTTAGATTCGTAATGTTGCTATATGTTGGCAAGCAAGAATTTGGCAATTGATACATGTACAGATCTCCTCTTTTCCAAGAGGCAATAACCCATTGTTACATGACAGAATCATGTCTGGTAAGTAAGAGGTCACACAAAATTTTCACTTACATGAAGTGAGTTGAAGGATGTTGCTAAATGAGGTGACACCAAATATTCTCTTGCATGGTACATGAAGTCATGTAACACAGTATTCTCTTTCACAAACTATTCACTGGTAAGTTGTAAAACACTACCGCACTTGAACGAAACTTCCTTCTTTCGACCTGTCCCCTCCTATGCCCAAGTATTTAGGTTCCGCGTCCTCGGGCCAGCCTATCACACTTTTCGATCTACGATGTACTCTACGAATAACGGCTATGCCTACTCTTATCACTCTATTGCTTTTGCAAATCTGTTAGCTTCACGTTCCGTGGTTGATAGAGCTCATCTAGATGCAGCTTTGCCGGAATTGTACCCCTCCCGAGACTTGTACGAAGTACAGGCAAGACAAATGCCAGAATAGTGCCACTCCGAGAATAATTGTACAAACAAGACAAAGAAAGTAATGCTACCGGCGCAATTGCATAGACTTTTCCGCTTATGATCTATTCTTTTTTTTTTTTTTGAGGGAACGCTTATGATCTACTGTACTTTTCAGTATGACTAGGATCACAGCTATGCATGTAGCCTTGCATGGCATATGGGCTATACTGACTGGGGTATTGGGCCACCCTTGGCCTGCTAAGCCTGCCCTAGGTGCTCGTGGAGGCGTGGGAGCCATGAGTCTGGTTGGATTATCCAATGCATCTTTATACATTGTTTATTCTTGATCTTGCAACACATAGAGAAGTAGCTGCTTGCAAAATCATTAGTCTTAGGGGTTAGTTAATACTATAACGTACAGTTTATAACTACATGTATTAGGAGAAACTAGCGCAAAAATATTACTATAAATAGTGCCAATAGTAATTAACTAAGGTCAAGCCTCTTTTGGAATGGAGGACGACCGACATGAGGTCCAAATTATTGTTTTGCTTTATATGTGTTTCCAATGTTGCTTTCGAAGGCTTCTTTCTAAATAAACTTTTCTTAGTTCCAAATCCTATAAGATTTGAAGTGTTCTGACATTTAATCCAACAATTTTCCTATTTCTGTATTTTCAATCATCTTGTGTTCAAACACAAAGCCTAAGGCCCTCTTTAGAAGGATTTTGAAGAAACTTTGTACGGTTGTAAATCTATAGGATTTTTCCCCTATGTGGCCTTTTGGAACAAAGAATTGTAATTTGTAAGTGAATGCAACTCTAATCCTTCATTTTTACTATTCATGTTTTTTATATCTAAAATTGAGCAAGGATTCCATGGCCAGCCGCCTGATCACTAATTAAGTCTTGGATGCAATATATGCTTCCTGTAATAAATACAGCGCATGTTGTGTGTCTCCGTAGGTACCAGGTCGAGTAGTCGATCACGAGGCCCGCCTTGCCTTCCACATGAAGGAAAGTAGGCGAAGCTGCCGTGACGACAGTGACTCCCATCAGGTGCTTTCCGGCGTTGTTGGGTCCTCTTGGCATAGATTGCGGTGACACGAGCATAGTCGCCGCCTACTCCGCCTGGGTCAGGTCAGGTCAGGTGAGAACGAGATGCGCGGTTGAACGAGAATGCTGTGCCAGGTGCTTCCTCACCGGTCACCACACGGCACGCGACGAAATCACCTCGGCGGCCAGGGCCATCATCGTCATCTTTCGCTGCTTTCTGCAGGCGAGTTCATACAAGAGAACAACGAGACAGGCACAGGCAACATGCCTCGCAAGCGCGCGCGCGGTACGTAAGCAAGATGATGTGAGCAATCAGAAACTGAGAACATACACGGAACTCACTGGATGTCCACACGTCAGAATCATCTACGTACCCCGTAGCAACTAGCCAACTCTGTTATGAGACGTGAGCGTACGTACTTTGCCTCTCTGCATGCGGCGGCTCTCTCTGCCAGTTCGTTATGGCTGTTCGTCGGCCGGCCGGCGGGCGGGCGGGCATTGATGAGCCCCGATCATATGCATGCGTCGCCGTCGCCGTACCGGATCGTAACCATCGGCCGGGCTCCCGCATTGAATTCGACCAACATGCCGGCATGGGCGTCGGAACATTCCTCCCCCAGCGGCCAGCTTCCTCCTGGGAATTCTAAACCGAGGCCTCCTTTACGCCATGTTTACATTCATCCAAAAGTTACAATTTTTTTACTCTCTCTTCATCACATCAATATTTAGCTGCTTGCATAGAGCATTAAATGTAGGTAAAAAATAACTAATTACACAGTTTAGTTCAAAATCACGAGATGAATCTTTTGAGCCTAGTTGATCAACGATCGGACAATATTTATCAAATAAGACGAAAGTGGTACTATTTATCGGGTTCAAAAAATACCACAATCTAAACAAGGCCTTAGTTGGTGAAATTTTTAGACTGAAAGATACTTAGTATTTCGTTTGTATTCGATAAATATTATTTAATCATAGTCTAATTAGGTTTAAAAGATTTGTCTCATGATTTATATCTAATCTATATTATTAGTTATTTATTTTATCAATATTTAATACTCCATGCATACGACACAATATTTGATGTGATGAAGAAAGAGCGAAATTTCTAAACTTTTTGAGGCAACTAAACAAGGCCTGAATTGAATTGAACGGTGGCCCTAAGATCTACGGCGGGTGGATGGATGGAGGGGTCATAACCCTTTCACAGCTAGCCACAGGCGTAAGTGTAAACCTCCGATTCGTGGAACTGAAATCTCCTTGTTCGATCGATCGGAACGTGTCTCCAATTGTTGTTCAGTGGGCCAGCACCGGCAGGGGGAGGCGCACCGATCCATGTGTTGGCGCGCGGCCGAACACACGGTGGGCACTAGTGCGCGCGGTATGGCGCCACATGACGGGCGCCTGGGTCGCCCAGGCCTTCCCCTGATCCCCTCCCCAAGTGCCAAGTCGGCAGGGTGTACCCGGCATGCAGATGCAGGGCAGCAGGCCTTGAATTCGCCCTTCGGCTCGATTCGGGTTCTTCTTCCATGACATCCCGGCCAGGCCAGCTGCTGCATGCCGTCCTGCTACCGCTGCTCGCTCGGAGCCCGAGAAGATCAGACAGGTGAAAACTGAGAAGTCGGAAAGGAGTCTGGCCGTCTGCCCGGACAGCAGCAGTAGCCACTCCCCTCTGTCGGACAGTTTATCCGAGAATCTAGTACAGTACTACTAGGCCGTCTGCCCGGACAGCAGCAGTAGTAGTACGGTCCGCATATGTACGTAGACGGGTACGTATTGTGGTACGTATATATATATGGTAGGAATTTTCATTGTCGACAACCGTTGGGGACTACTGTAGTACCGGACTAGAAAAATGTACGCACTTGTACACGTACAACTACACACGTCGTGGCTTCCCGACGGGGCGATCGAGATCGAACACATCAGGAGCAGGCAGGTATGTCGGCACGTGGGCGCGTGGCGTGCTCCGGCCGGCGGTCAGACGACGGGCTCGCTCGACCGACCCCCGGCCCGAACCCGATCTTGATCCCAAATTCGCAGCTGCTACACTACACGTACGCCGCGCTGCTGTAGCACGCGGTGGTTGGCAACATTTCGCGTCCAGGTTACGGTGTGGTCACCCCCGACCACACACGCGACCCTGCCGCGCCAGATGTCTACTACGAGCTAGCTTCGAAACCAAGGGAACCGAGCGTCCGAGCCCCTACTACACCTTCGCGCGGGCCGGGTGCGCGTGCGTCTCTTCAAGGTCTCTACCACCGTGGGGATGAGACACTGCTGTAACAGTGGAGCTGGTGCAGCACCGGCCGCGCGCGCGCCGTCCGTCGCCGCTGCCGGACGTCACACCAGCAAGCCGCACAAACCGCGCAACGCAGTTGCACTCGCAAATGACCCACGTACGTAAAATATTATTAGATAGCTAACTAGTTCAAATCATGGTGGTGCGTGGTGGTGACCTTGGCTGGTCCAATGGCGGATAGACGATGGCCCTAGCTAGTTAGTGGGTTAAGTGCATGTGTTTGACCTAATTTTCCACGTTGTCTTGCATTCTACTCTGATCGATCGAGTCCCACTCCCATGTACAGTTCAATCGTGGACTTATTAGTGAGCGACAGGGATGCTTATTAGTGAGCGACAGGGATGGTTCTCCTGCTGCGATCTTTTCAAAATTATAGGATCTAAGAAAGAAGTGTGTACGACGTGCATGTTAGCATTATATTTCACAAGATGTGACTTTGGCATCAAGGTGTTAATCGGTTTGAAAATGGGGTGCCCCGGGACCATAGATACTCTATAACTTGATTGATGTGTGTTGGTATTTGGCCCAACGTCCAGAAGGTCAATAATCGAAAGTCAAACTAAATAAAGTCTTGACTTACAAAGAAATCCACTGAGGATCAAAACGATCCTCCTCCTCCTCCCCATACAACGCCCTAAAAGGGGTATTTTTATAGCTCCGGGACTCCTCATAGACCTTTTTACCCCTCTACAATTACACACGCACGTACACCAAATTGGGTCATCCCACGGGGCAGAACCGTCTTCCTGGCCCCAGCGTACGCGGCTCCCGAAGCTTCCATCTGCTCCCGTTCTGGCCCACGTGGGCCCTCGGAGGCCACACGCGGCCCAACTCGTTCACCTGCATTGAACCAATTAAACTTACAAATCCACCTTTCGACGAAATATCACATGATGACTTCCGCACTCGACGCTCGACCAACTTTTGGCATAACTTGACAGGCAGCTTTCGCCAACCGGGTCGCACCCGTCTCTCGCAAGCCTCGTCGAGCAAGACTTTCGTTTGCCAGGCTGGGCCCAACTTCCGGAGATCACAACCCGAGTAGAGCCATGCTTCCGCGATCAGGGTAGTATCCGACTTTCGCGATCAGACTTTGGTCCGTTTTCCGGAAGTCACACCCGACCTGACTTCCGCAATTCAGGAAATTCCTCCGACATCCGCGACTTGCTTCTCCCCGCTGGGCTTGGGGTGGTCAACATTCGGGCCCACCCCAACAGTAGCCCCTCAACACCATTGCGAACCATCTTGCGATCGTAATGTGTTGATTTCCTCTTTCGCCCAGCGCTGTCTCCCAGGCCGTTTGAAAAACTGCGCAGTTTTTTTCAAACGGTTGCTAGCTGTTTTGCATCGTTAACCGCGCCCGGTGGGACCGGCGCGACTGTTTGGCCACGGCGTTTCGGATTCGCCCGTGGCATATAAATTCATCGCCGAGGGGACGTCGTCAGTGCGCCTCCCTGATTTCTACGACTTAGCACTCGAGCCCCGTGAAGTCGACTTTCGCGAGAGTCTTTCAGAGTGAAGCCTCGTCCGCAGCTTTCGACGAAGCTTGGTGAGTTGCCTTTCTCATGGTTTTGCTTTACTTCCGTTGTTGTTTATTTTCGTTCTGCAGTTATTATTGTTATTCTTCTTTCTTTCGCGTTTCTAGATGGCGGGTGAGTCCACATCCGCTCGTGGCACCGGTTCGTCTCTTTTGGGGACCAAAACTGTGCGCGAAAGTAGTTTTGGATCTTCTCGGATCAGGACTCGCGTGGAAGAAGGTTCTGGAGAAAAGACGGTCATTGCCTCTGATCACTCTGGATCCATCCGCAAGAATCCGTCGGTAGCTGACTCAAAAGAGCAACCGGATGTTGAAGTCGAGATTGAGCGCTTGTCAGGGGCAGCGGAAGTTGAACAAGTTGTGGTAGGCCGGGGATTGAACGATGGTGAGAAACACGGTGCGGAATCGGATATCGAACCCGTCGAAGAGGTTGGTGAAAGCGAGAATCAAGCTGCACAGTCTCGTGATGTTCAGGCTTAACCGATCCGCATATCAGTGTTTCGGCTGAAGCGGTCTCAAGTAACTGAAGAAACACTTGACACTTATATAAAGGAGTGCTGGATGACTCAGGCTACCCGCGACAGGTGCCGAGCACCTGGGAATGAAAATACTCCAGCCCCCCCGACCCTAGACGCATTGTCTTTCATGACTACTTTTGGGTCGGCTTCACATTTCCTTGTGAACCTTTCATTTGGGAGGTTCTCGAAAGATACAAGCTCCAAATCCATCAGTTAACTCTGAATGGCATGAGCCGTATGGTTATTTTCGCTATGGCTCTGAAGTTTGCTGGGTGCAGACTGAATGCAGACTCTTTCATGCGTCACTACAGCGGGTATGGACGCTTGGACACGAAAAAGGACAAGGCGGCGAATGTCATTCGGACGTCTGAGTTTGGGGGATACAATTTTGTCTCAAAAACTAGATTGTACAGCGGGAAGCTGGTTCCAATGTTTACGAACAAGTGGCAGGACTGGAAGGACTTCTGGTTCTACATTCGCGTCTGCAGTGACGAAGATGTGGAAGCTGCTCAGGCTAGAAATGCTGTGAAAGCTCATCCGCTGGTCTCTTTACTTACTCCCATTAACGGCGTCTCTAAGGGTGCTTTCAACGAAAGTGAGGCGGAGAAGGAGGCTAGCCATATTTTCGGGTCTACCGCGCAGATGCAGATCAGCCGTGATCTTGTGGAGGAGTGGGAAGTACTTCATTTTACGCCTCTTGATCTGGAACTTTTCTTTACCGACTTCACCAAGACGCGTGGCAGTCTTAGGGTGCCTGAAGTTGACTTGAGCGGGCTAGCGAATGTTGACAAGAACTGTTATGCCAAGTTTATAGAAGATGGGGTGTCCGCTCTTTACGAGCCCTATAGCCAGCGTGAGCATGATAATCGTATGAAAAGTGAAGCCCGGTTTCAGCGTATCAACCAGGTTTTCGATCTTCTTGGAGTTCCCTATGAGGATCATAAGAACCCAAAAGACGTTGAAGTTCCCGAAAACAGATCTGAAGGTAGCGACACTAGTGCACCCACTAGCCGCGGAGGTCAGCAGCGGTCGAGGTAAAGGGAAAGGTGGCTGCGGAGGTCGTGGTGGGAAAACTACTCAACTGGAGGCGAAGAGGCGTAGGGAGCTCTCGGAAGAGGTGGGTTAGGGGAACCCCTGGATGTGTCTTTCGGTCGCCAGATAGCGAAAGCTGTCAATTTTAGCTCTGGCGTTGTTATCGGGAAAACCCGGAAGTGGGGAATGACTTTAGACGAGATGGTGTGACTTTAGTTTTTCTATCTTCCTGGCTATTGCTTTTTCGCGTGTCATTGTTGACTTTCGCTTTTCTTGTTTTGTAGGCCGAGGAAGGTAGCAGCTCGATGGATCGCCGGGTGAATGTCTTGGACCCAAAAGCTGGCATGGACGCGGAGGACTCTCTTTCGAGATTCATCGGACTCCTAAAAGCTCCCAAGCGCCCGGCTCCTATTGCTGACGCGGTTAGGCAGCCTAAGAAGTCTAGGCTTCCTGAACAAACCACGGCAAAAGCAGTGGCGACTCCTGCCGTTGCTGCTGCTGCCCCTACGAAAGCCCCTCCTGCTCGTTCTGACGGAAGCGGGTCCTCTGGTAAGTCTAGGTTTTACTAGGAGCACATGTTAAAGAACATATTTAAGGGTTGTCTCTTTGGGCACGAGGAGCTGGACCCGGAGTACACCACCATCTCGCCGTAGTCATTGGAATTAGATGACAGGTCCAGCTCCCCTCTAGATTCAGATCCGGCAAAAGAGAGATCTTACAAGATTGCTAACTCACTTGGATTTCCAACTTCAGCACGACTTGTGTGCAAGGTGAGGCAAGAAGAGATAGGGATTCTTTCGCCTCCTCATGGAATTGCTTCCGCTGAGGAGTGCGTCAACTCTTTTAGAATGCCGGAAGTTGAAAAGTCCTTGCTTACACTTTCACGCAGCCAGCTTTCGGATGCGCTGAACGCTCACTTGGTCCAGGTGGGCTCTTCTTTGACTTTTCTTTTCTGAGTTTTGCTGTTCGCTTGATTAGGTATTAATCAAGTTGTATGCTTTCGTAGGGCCTTATTCTCAACCGCGCTCTCGCGAAACATTATTCTGCTCAACTGGAGAGCTTTGCGGATGACACTGAGGAGAAGAAGGCCAAGATCAAGGAACTGGAGAAAGAGGCAAAAGAGCTGCGAGCGCAATTGGAGAGCGAGAAGAGGAAGGTGGCTGCGGAAGCTGCTGAGAAAAAGGTTTATGCTGAGAGTGTTGCGAAGGCGCAGTCTGAGCTTAAGAGCTATCGGTTGAAACACAAGGAGGAGGAGGCTACCCTCAAGGTTGAGATGCGGAAAGTCTTGGATGCTTATTGCAACCTTATGGAGGGGATCGGGTGTGAGGTCAGCGTGCCAGAAAATATTTCGCTGACAGATTCCCTGGCCTAGCTTTCGAGAGAGCTTGCTAGTTTTGAAGATTCTCAGGAGGTTGGTATGCGGCCCTCGGGGCTATGACAGCTTTCGTGCAATGCCTTTTTCACCTGACCGGCCGCGCGCGCTGACGTCGCCGTTGCCAGGTGCTGTTCCTCCGTGTCACCTTGAAGCAACCTGCCTCGGCCGCTCGATCCGCATCGACGCTCGCCCGCACGCCACCTGGCCCGACAACCCCTGCACAAAGCACCCATGGCCACGGGGATTTTCCCCTCCTGTGTGCGCGCACATGCGTTGCCGCCGCGATGGAGCGCTGCCGCTGTAAAGCTTAGGCTCGCCCAGCCTCTGCTAGCTCCCTCTCGCTGCCTCGTGGACCCGATCGAGTACCCCATCGGTGACTTGGACCCATCCTGGCCGCTTGATCCAGCCGGAGCTGTGATCAGCCGTCCGCCGGCCACCAACCTCTGCCTCTGCCCTATATAAGCAAGGGGCCGGAGCTCTAGGGTTCCCGACCGCCACCACCACTCTGGTGGAACCCCAATTGCAACCCTAGCCGCCTAATTTGGAGAAGGAGGGGAGGTAGAAGAAGAAGGAGGCGGGGAAGAGAAAGCTGTCCGCCGCCGGAGTTAGAGAAGAAGAGGAGCTTTGCCGTGCTATTGCGCCAAGAGCAAGAAGGGGAGGCCGTACTGGAAGCCGGAGCCACAAGAACGCCGGAGCTTGGACTTCAATCGCGCCTCCATCCTCGTCAACCGTAGGTGAGCATCGCCGCCATCACCCTCTTTCGCCCTGACCTTGCTGCCGGTCATGGCGCTCCGCCTTGGGAGTGCGTAGGCCGAGGCCTCTGCCAGCCATCTTGGACACCCGCACGCACACACACGGTCTAGCCCAGCCCTTGGACCACAGCATCGGGAGGATGCCGGACCGGAGCGCCGCCTTGCCAACCGCCGCGCGCAGAGTGCCGCCGCGGTGAAGTCACCCAGCCGCCTCACCGTCAAGCTCTGCCCTCCATCGACCTCGGATCCGCGCTCGCCTTGATGAGATGGACTCCGTGCGCCCCTTGGCTCTGCGTTTGCCTCGCCGGAGCACCAACCCGAGCCACCTTGCCAGCCGTGTCCGTGCACCGCTGCTCTACAGCGCCGCCGTTCACCATCCTTTCCTGCCACCTTCGACCACCCCGAGGAGCAAGAAGAAGCCGGGAAGCTCTGCTGTGATGTGCTACATCGATTAGACAAGGATATGGAGGCCGTGGACCCTCTTGGAGTGCCGTTGCCGTGCACCGAGGACCCATCGAAGTTCCGCCGTGGGAGTTGCTCCCCGCGCGGATTCCGCCGTGGCTTTTGGTCACCGCCGGCGCCTCGGGCAGATGCTCTGTGACTTCAATCGCCTATCTAAGTCTTGAATTGGAGCTGAAGCGCCTCGGTGTGAAGAGTACACCGAGCACCGTCGCCGCCGAGCCGCCGTTCGCCGTGAAGTTCGTCACCGGAGGCCAAGCCACCGCCTTGAAGCCCACCGTCATGAAGTCCCAAAGCCGATAGGCGGGTTAATGGCACCGGAGATCCACTATGGCACCAGGAATCGAGGGTTTCCCCGCCGCCGATCGCCGAGGAGGAACCCCGTGCTCGAGCCAGTCTCGTCCGAGACGGACCCCGCGCTTGAGCCGATCTCGTCCGAGATGGATCACGCGCTCGAGCCGACCCTCGAGTGCGACCCCTTGACACAACATGGGGAAAGAAATAGAGGAGGGGATCGCTTCGGCAAAAGATAATGGACGCGCTCGAACCAACCCTCGAGATCGACACTTCAATACGCCGACCCTCGAGTTCGACATCTCGATACACCGACCCTCGAGTTCGACACATCGATACACCGACCCTTGAGTTCGACACTTTGACACACCAACCCTCTAGTTTGACCATTTGACACACCGGCCCTTTGAGTTTGACCTCTCGACACACCGACCCCCGAGCTCGACCCCTCGATACACTGGCCCTATTCGAGACAGACCACGCTCTCGAGCCGACTTTCGAGATCGACCCCTTGACACCGTGGGGAAAGAAACAGAGGAGGAGAGCGTTTCGGCAAGAAGATGATGGATGTGGTGATCATGGACTGAGTACTTGCCAGTGGATCCTGAGCCACCCTGTGTCGGCCTGATAAAGACCTAGCCTTTTATCCTTTACAGGATACATGAAAATCTCTGGAAAATCATAACTAATTCATACGAGCTCCAAAAAATGCGATCCACATATCCAAATTTTCTATAAATCGAGCCCTATCTATCTAGGCTATGTTTGAGTGCATTTGGATCTTCTATTTTGCATTTGTTCTTTGTGCTAATCTATAGGGGTCGCTCCCACGACCATTAATTCTCGTTACAGGCTCGAGCGAGGACAAGTCTGATGACAGTGACTACCAGGAGAAGTACGACAGCTACGTCAGTGAAGGTGCCACACCTCATCCAGCCTCATAGATCCCATTACGCATGGCAAATGTAGTATGGCTAGTGCTTTAATTCCTGTTGCTATAATGCTTTGGCTGTGTTAGGATTGCATGATAGATTATTACTTGATGAGCCCTACCTTGTTGTAAACTTTCACCTGCTTACCCGCTGTTATGATAGCCACTTGCTTATCTGCTATATTTATATATATATATACTTCACTCGCTTATATTTTGATGCGACGTGATAAACCCTGGAAGGCCTGGAGGGTGCCAGGCTGGATGTGTGAGTTGATGGATCAGATGGGCATGTGAGATGATGATGATGTATCTGGGTTTTGGGGTGGAACTTACGGCAGGGAGTAGGGTGAGGGTTGAGTCGATCGAGCCGGGATCTACGACGAGCTTTTGGAGCAAGTCTTGCCAGGGGATGGATCTGAACATTCCCATGAGAGGAGCCTGTGGCGGGCTAACTGAGATGTTATGGTAGTCTTTGGGTGTGATCCTCTGAGAGGTGGAGCCCGGGACGAAGGTGCCGTGGTAGCACGTTAAAGATAAACCCTAATGAAGATATCCCGATTTGGTCAAACCTAGGAACTGCTGCGCTGGTATCCGAACCTTAGGAATCTCTTGCTTTCCACTCGCTC
This sequence comes from Bothriochloa decipiens, assembly GCA_023333625.1. NCBI lineage: Eukaryota > Viridiplantae > Streptophyta > Magnoliopsida > Poales > Poaceae > Bothriochloa > Bothriochloa decipiens. The sequence continues at coordinate 14,803 of JALGXP010000312.1, read as the reverse complement.
TCCATGGGGGGCGACGGCCGAACCGTTGGATAGATCGATGCCATTACTGCTAGGCGAGTAGTGATAGGGAGGTATATGCATGGGATGGAGCTAACACCCTTCTAAGACGATCATGGCACCCCCCTTCGGGAGTGGGTACATGCCATGGCGTTCTCTTCAGGAGCGAACACATGGGCTCTTCACAGTTCCAGCGACCCAGAGCTGGATGGTAGAATGGCATCGTTCTATGGCAGTAGGCGCCCGGAATCTGCCTAGATGGGGCGCACCATCGAGGATGGCTATCCGGTGGATTAGTGAAACCTCTGCAGAGTGTATGGTTGATCGATCAATACATATGCCAATTCTTTGGCTATGGACATTTCCTGTTTTTCGCATGCACTGGACTAGTGAGTGGAGTGTTCTACCTTCCCCTGAGTATGTTTTTTGGTCGTGAGCCAGGTTAAGGGCTATGGGCCACTGAGACAAGCCGAGAGGGAGTTGGCTTGTCGACTTGAGTCTGAGATGGTGTTGGAGGAGTTGGGATGGTGCTACAGAGATGGATGGTGATGGATGTGTGGGATGGGAATGTGTTTAAAACTTGCTTATTATATTATATTATTTATTTATATACCTGATTTATGCATAGGAAAACCCCAGCCTTATAGGTTCCTTTTCGATATATCCTTGTTTTGCATCCACTTCCACAAAGAAATGCATAGGGTGGGAGTGTGGCCAATACAAATCATACTGAAAATTTGATTTCAGGTTCAAGGAGTGAGTACTCATCTGGGAGTACAGCGATTGAGGGTTTCGTGCCTACGCTCAAGTTGGATCGAAGATGATAGCTTCCGCACCTCAAGCTTTTATTGATATGCTGCATGAACTCTGATTTCGCCAAGTGGCGATGTAATAAGTTATTGTAAACCTCTCTCTTGCACTCTTTTATTCGATGTACGGATTATGGTATTCAACTATTATCGGGTAATGTGATTTAAATGGTCATATTACACTTCGGCTCTGTGGATTTCCCTTCACGGAAATCGAGGTCATTTCATGGGCCCTCGGAGGCCACACATGGCCTAACTCGTTCACCTGCATTGAACCAATTAAGCTTACAAATCCACCTTTCGACGAAATATCACATGATTACTTCCGCACTCGGCGCTCGACCAACTTTCGGCATAACTCGACAGGCAGCTTTCGCCAACCGGGTCGCACCCGACTCTCGCAAGCCTCGTCGAGCGTGACTTTCGTTTGCCAGGCTGGGCCCAACTTCCGGAGATGACAACCCGAGTGGAGCCATGCTTCCGCGATCAGGGTAGTATCCGACTTTCACGACCGGACTTTGGTCCGTTTTCCGAAAGTCACACCCGACCTGACTTCCGCAATTCAGGAATTCCTCCGACATCCGTGACTTGCTTCTCCCCGCTGGGCTTGGGGTGGTCAACATTCAGGCCCACCCCAACAATGTGTTTCGATTTCATGAATACAGTTTAGTAGACTAATACATCGACATCTTACTTCCCATATACAACAGTTACTCTATGTAATCATCAAGAATGGTTTTTCTTAAAGAAAAGTTATAGAGTCAATCCCTCAATAGATGGCTACGACAACTCACTGCGGTTCCCAAATGAAAAACAACTCATAATTCGATTTGTACAAACATCGTATACTTATCTTTTTATTACTATCTGGCTCTATCCTTTTAAAGCATCTATGTTGATGTTCAAACTAGAGTGAAAAAAGAATAGGGAATGCTAGGAGTTATCACATAGAATAGGGAATGCTAGGAGTTATCACATAGAACACAATATCATACCATTTGTGTCTAAGTTTCCAATATAAAATTTTTAACCCAAATTGTCGCAATGCTAACACATTTTAGATCATTCACATTAACCCTCACATAAAACATGGTAAAGAAATAGACACAAAAAATTCTCGCGAAATGCCAAACATCCTCTTACCATCCATTCGGTGTGCAAATCATCAATAAAAACAATAGCTGGTTCTAACATATTTCTAAATTTCTCATATATGCCATTGTGTAATTTAACCTAAATTACAGCCAATATCTACTTTGAATTACCAATATATATTATAGGAATATAAATCCAAACTACCCCAATACCATCTTTTGAACTGCACAAAATTTTCATTTGGATATCTAACTCAAAGTGCCCCAAGTACACTTGTTATTATAAAAGTTTAACACAAAGCCCCCACAATTATGTGGTGACATCTAGAGGCCAAATCTAGAAACAAAAGAAGAATGATGCCACGGATTGGCCCAACATGTATAAAGAACATAGTGAACATGAGGGGAACAAAGAAAAAATTGTGCTGAAGGCTCAAGATAGATATATTTATGAAACACAGCTAAAATATGAAAAATAAATCATGTATCCTAATTTGATTTCTCTTATAGTAATATATATTGACAATGTAACAAAACCAACATCAAGATAAAATCAATTTAAATACAAATCTATTCATGCAACCTTTTTTATACCAAACACAAATATAATTTGACTAATGTTTTAATGTACTTTGTAATGTTTGATTTTATTTTCAAAACAAAATGTGCATTACAATATGGATAGAGGGAGAGTATATCTCTACTCCAACATTAATTAAGTTTAATATATTTTGATTTGGAGAGCAAAAAAAAACCATCCAATTGTAAATTATCCTTTCAATATATTTGATTATCTATGCTTTATATCTGTTCTTGGAAAAGAGTAATATATGTTGATCTGTATTAGGTGATATAATTACTTTTGTTTGTAAACATACATTTTTGCATAAAATAAAGATCCACGACTTTGTGAGGACAAGGGGACAATGATGTCGGCTTAAAATTGTTCTGAGTTTTGGACTTGTTGAAGTTCATCCAACATTCTCCTTGCCACACAATAGTACAATATAGTTACACATACATACATGCACACCACCCCACATCATGAACACATAATGTAACATAAATTGTTCTGTAGATATCAATTATAAATATATGATTCTCTGTTTTTAGAAGAAACAAACAAGAGTATAATGAATGTCCTTGAATATTACTTGCAAAGAAAAAATAATAGCCTTGAATAATTCAAATATAGTCTAAACCATGCATATGTATTGTCTTTTTTAAATAGGGAAAATATCAAATTTTGTTGTAATTCAGAGTCACTTTTAGTTCCAAATTGCACCAGTAATTCTGCTATATCAAAAAAAAAAACACTGTGGTTTTACTGCTGATTTACATCCTGGAACTCTGCTACACCCATCTCGATCTGGTACGTACCCAGCTATCTCCAGAAACTGAATTTTCCACCATCAGAAAGCACCAACACGCAGAGGTACACCTAAGTGCAAGAATGCATCAAGAGGTATACTAGTGCTGGAGCGCTCAAAAAGAGAACTGAGACGAAAACTAAGTATATAGTAGTAGGCTTGTAGTCCGGCCAGATGCATCCATGCATATGCTACGACCGATCTCTCCTCAGCTCGTAGCTCGATCTTCACCTCTGGCATAAATGAACAAGTGCAAGGAGCTGCATGTGGAGTAACTTGAAAGGCGAGGCCTTGGACATCCCCAATCGTATCCATGCATTTGTAGCATGTATGAAAGAGATGCGCACGTAGAAGTTAAGGAAGCCATTGCACCACAAGGTAGTAGATAGATATATAGAGGATGCACAGCAACTACATTCCCATGCAACTAACAATGAGCTATCCCCTTGTAGTGCCATGAGAGCGAGGCAAAGACAGCATGCAGACAAAGTTGAGACCACTGCCCAGAAAATAGATACCAGAAAAAAAAGGCAGATTGAGACATATATGTAAGTGATAGTTACAAATAAGGAATCAACTTTGACAGAGTCAAAGACTTTGGCAAAACTAGTGTTTAATAGACGTTAGGTTAGATCAACAGAATGTAGTCGCAGTACTCATGTGATATATATAGAGTACGTACTTCGTTAGAAGTATATAGTAGCTAGTACTGTAGTACATACTACTATAGAAATACGAGAGAACTTTCCTTAAAGTTCGTGTACTGTGCTACTTTATCTATAGTCATCAAAGGCAGAAGCAATGATGTGAATCATGGGAACAAGCAATGAGGATGCTGGTTGCATAATCCTTATCCACACGTTGTTAGCTTGATACTGCTATCAAGGAAGTAACAACTAGAGTACTATACTACAGCCTAGAGTACATGCATTCTTTGGCATTTGGTATATAGCAGAGACCCCAACGCAGCATATCGTAGTATACTCCCATCACACAGCACATTGAGGCAGTAAGTACAGTTGTTTAATATACGATTGCCCAATGCATCAATAGAGTGATGAAACAAATACTCCTCCTGCCCTCATCCCTAGGAGAATGTTTTTTGTGGGGCCCTAACTACTCATCTCTCCAAGAGAACAAGTACGTACTACTGGCTGGCATGGAGCCATGGACGCATGGTGACTGAAGAAAGTGCTCGAGAAGAGCTTGTGTGCTATACTGCGCCAGCATGCAGTACACAGTAGTACAGGCCATATGGACAAGGAAATGCATGGTGTGGTACCGAGGTCAGGCTGGTTGGAAGTATCATTGTGTGGCAACTTTTTGGTGTGGGCAGGTGAATGAACACTAGTGGGCAAGTGTGAATGCTTAACAACAAACAAAAACAACGACAACAACATAGCTTTTTATTTAAAACAAGTTGGAAGAGACTAGAGATGAAACCTAAAAGAGACATGAAACAAAGAACACATAAAATGTATAAGAAAAAAATTATGGTTTAGACACGTTAATTGCTAGTCTCCAAGCGCTCCTATCCATGGCTAAATCCTTAGGAATATTCCACTCCTTAAAGTCTCTCTTAACCGACTTGTCCCAAGTCAGTTTAGGTCGACCTCTATCGCGCTTTACATTATCGACCCGCTTTAGAATCCCACTACGTACCGGCGCCTCAGGAGGTCTCCGTTGGACATAGCCGAACCATCTCAACTCAAATTTCTCCACTGACTTGGGTAAAAACAACAAATGAGTAAAAAGTTGCATTAGATCTCAGGCCTTGTTTAGATACCCAATTTTGGGTTCAAAATCTGCATAATAAATGTCCCGTCACACTGTAACAATTTTGTTTTTATTTGATAATAATTGTCCAAACATTAATTAATTAGGCTTAAAATATTCATCTCGCAAAGTACAATAAAACTATGTAATTAGTTTTTTATTTCATCTATATTTAGTACTCCATATATGTGCACATATTTTAATATGACGGGAAATAAAAATTCTGCATAGTAAATTTTAGACCTAAAATTAAATATCTAAAAACAAGGCCTCAGAAAGATGCAAAGAAGCACTATGATGAGCAGGAGGGGGGTAGCGTTGTACCTTTTGGCTTACAAAAACGATAAAGGTGGTACAAATGGCCTGCCCAGGCACTTACAGATGGCCAAACATATGATATAATAATACCTATATCCATGTGGAGAAAGATGAGGGTAAAGTTTCTTTAGGCAGTGGGGTGTTTGTCATACGTACAGTACATATTCTCCTGCTCCATCACCATGCGGCCATGCCTTCTCTTGCTCCTCTCCTTCCTGGCCTCCTCCCTCACCCTCTCTCTCTCTCCTCCCTCCTAGTGCCTTTCATGGCTGGAAGATTCTTGGTTTGGGAAGATGGTGAGACATGACATCTCAGAGCTAGCCCTGCTACAAGAAAAAGGAGCGAGGCAGAGGTGACAGATAGAAAGACAAGCTTGCAAAAGTAGAGAAACATCGAGCTAGCATCAAATATATACATTACTCATAACACTCTGAATACCAATAAAAGTAGAGAAACGTCGAGCTAGCATCAAATATATACATTACTCTATAGTTTATAACACTGTGAATACCAATAAAATACACATTACATGCTCTCAAAAACAGCCTTTTATTCCCATAAAAAGCACTTATACTACTATTATATATCAGACTACATCGTAATTGAAGTAGCAAGTCAAAAACAAAATGAATATCCCTAGTAATTTGGATGAATACACAAACTTGCAAGTCCCCTTGAAATTAAGATCTAACTCAGGTCTACACCAGTAGCTTCAAAGTTCACACACTGCACCCGTTGCTGTTACCAACCAAACACACTGATTCACTAATCCGTGTGTCAATGTGTGGCGTGAACATAATGATGTACCATCTAACTTGAAGCCGGCCTAAAAATCAAGCTTCCAAAGCCCCCGGTGCTACAGTGAAGCAGCTACCATGGCAGATCAAGTGAAATATCAGAAAATGAGATAGATGACCGATGTCGATCAAGCTATTGTATCATGACCCCTGAATTCTTTTGTACTCTCTGGTGTGTTAGAGCCCCAATTAAAGTCGATGGTCAGCAAAACACACATGAACTCGCGACGGCGACGGCGGGAAGACGAAGAACCAGCAACCAACACTAGGAAAGAGATCAACAAAACACTCCCATGTCAGGGCGACCACCACCGATGCCAACCTCTTATTGATGAACCCTTGTCTCTACTGCATGCCTATGTCTCCAGTCGCCCATGCACGCTCGCACGGAGGCTTTGTCCTTGCATGAGCCATGCATGGCCGGCGCCGCCTCTGTGCATCTTTCCCCGTTACCAAGAAGCGCCACTGCCGCCGATCATGCCGCTCCAGAACCCCGGCGTGTCGTGCCCGCCACCGGGGCCACCGCCGTCTTGATCCTTATTGTGGTCAAACTGATTATGGCTGCTATTTCCATCGCCGGCGCCACCTGTTGCACCACCGTCCACACCACCACCACCTCCAGATCTAACCGGCGGCTTCAAGTCCTCGAAGGGGAACAGTAACCTGCCCGCGTTCTCCGTCACGCCCTGCAGCCCCGCACTGGAACCGTACCCCGCCGCAGCGGCACCACCCCCCCGGCCCGCGCGCGTCCAGAGAGAACCCGAGCACGCTCTGCGACGGTGGAGGCGGCGGCGGCGGCGTGCGGAACTCTCCGAGCGCGAACCCTGCCGCCGCGTAATCTCCTGGCATCTGCATCGGCATCTGCAGCGGCATGTAGCAGCCGGAGCTCCGCAAGAGCTCCATTGCCGAGAGCGCGCCGACCGCGGGCCCCGCGCCGCCGCCCCGGCCGTTGCTCGCCATCCCGCCGCCCGGGTTGCACACGTTGCTGCTCTCCAGGCTCGGGAACGCCGCGAACTCGGGGGCGTGCAGGCCGCCGTGGTGCGGGAACGCCAGGTTGAGGTCGTGCGCGCCCTCGTGCGCCAGCTTCGGGTTCTTGGACGCCGCTCCCGCCGCGCCGCTCGCCATGGACGAGCTCGTGACCGAGGCGGTGGTGGAAGAGGCGGACGCGGACGCCGACGACGACGAGGAGCGCTTGTTCTTGCGGGAGCCGCCGCCCACGGGGACGTTGCGGAGGGATCCGCCCTCCGTCCAGTAGCGGCGGCACGTCTTGCAGAAGTAGCGTGGCTGCTGGAGGCTGTAGTTGTTGTAGTAGCAGAACTTGGTGTTGCTGGAGTTGCACCGCGGGCAGTTGAGCGCCTTCTCCTTCGGCGGCCGCGCGCGCCGCTCGGTGCTACCCGCGCCCGCCAGCGGCACCGGCGCGCCACCACCGCGCAGGGTACCACCGCCAGGCGGTGCCGACGACGGCGCCGGCGCCGGCGGGTTCGGATTCGAGCCTTGGCTCGGATTTGCAGCGGCGCCCGCGTTGGCCGCCATCAGCATCTCCTCCATGGGCTTCAATAGCCCTAGGCCCTGACGACGACGACACGCACATGGTGCAGCAACAGCACATCATTAGATCAGCACCCAAGTTAGTTAAACAACTACTGCAGCAAGAAGCAAGAACAAGTGAACAAAAATAGCATGTGTGGGCATGCAGATGCAGCAGGGAAGGAGAGGGGGGAGCTGGATGTGTGGGGGATGCTAGAATCTTTATGGCGCAACTAAGAACCAAACAAATGGATACAAAGACAGATTAGAGAGAGGGAAAAAAGAAAAAGGGAGAGGAAAGGTAAAGTTGAAGAGCCAGGCAGGCCGGGGAAGAAAAAGATGAAGAAGAAAGAGAAAACACAATACACCACAGCACAAAACACACCTTTGGCTGCTGCTTGTGTTCTTGTAGGGTTGTGTGTTTCTGCTTCTGCTACAGATCACCATGGGACGACATGGCTGCTCTTTTGATGCAACAAGGGGAAGGGGTGGTGGTGAGCCGAGGAGAGAGAAGGAGAAAAGCCATGGAGGAGAGGTAAAAAAGAGGATAAAAAGGATGATAGAGAGGAAAAAGGGGGATTAGAAAGGGAGGAAAAGAAAGGTGGTGGTGCCATGGTGTGTGTGCTGCTTTCAATCAAAGGATTAAAAGGGCCGGGCAGGTAGTAGCAGAGGATTAAAGCCACAAAGGGCCTCACCTCCAAAGGCTACTACGGATGAGATAGATGCTGATGAAGGTATGCATAGATCTACACGAAGGATATAAAGGAAGAACAGACCCTAAGAAGAGACGGAACGGAAGGAAGTATAAGATAGATCATGGCCTGGTCTCATCAAATAAAGCGCAGCACGCACCAAGAACAAGGCGCAACAGAGAGGAAGATGAACACCAACAGGATCGAGAAAGAACAAAGGCCAAATTCTCATGCATATCAGGGCCACGTAGCTTAGATGCATGTGATGCAGAATTGATCTTTGTATCGTAAGACACACAAGTTTAATTACCTGCTGCCAGTGGGCTGCATCCATGCAAGAACTCCAATTTCTTTGCTACCACCCCAGAATTATTCGCTTCTAGGATGCAGGAGTTGTCCGAGGGGAGCGTTGGAGAGGAGGGAGGCCTGGAGGCTGAAAAAGACGAGCCTCCGCAGGAGCAAGAGAGAGAATGCCCTGTGGTTGGCCAGTGTGAGTGGGAATTATGCCTCCTCCCCTCACTCACCACGCTCCTCTCTCTTGCCCAATAGCCGATCTAGTAGTAGTGGATTCTTTTTCTAAAATATATTTTTATGCACCTCTCAGCTGCTCGCGTCGTCAGTGATGGGAAACGAATTTGGAGCGCCGTGTTTGTTTGGCCTGCAATTGTGACCAATTTTTGTTGTGCTGTTGTAGTGTTGATAATGATAATGATAATATAAGGGTAGGCAGCTCTGCCGAGAGTAGTTGCGTTCTTGCTCATGACTCGTGAGGTCCACAGCAGTCAACCGGCCGGGGGGATTCGTTCCACAGAGGAACGAGGAGGAAGCCACCACTCGTGCGTACTGCGGAGGGCGGCGTGGCACGTGCGGCCAGCCCGTCTCGCTTAATTCCCTGGGCCTCACTGTTTAGTGCTGCTTTTCCCGTTCTCCCTTTTTATTGGCACATGCTACATGGTGCCTGCTTCTCTCATTCTTCCAATCCGAAATTGTAATTTTTTTAAACATGTACTAGTGTTTATTATAAAATGTCTAAAAAGAATCTAACAAGCACGTATCCAAATTTAGAATTATACGTTTTTGAGCCGAAGAGAGTATAACATTTATCTAGATGTATATATAAAAATTATATGTAAAATATGAAAAACAAATGATCCGATGCCACGGTACGTACCACCTCTTATAAAACTCTTTTTTGAACAACCTCATCTCTCTCATCCTATAAACTCTAATAATCATGAAGATAAATTAGAGTCTGTTTGATTTTGCTTACTGAATTTTCTCATTTTACCTCGACCCAGCAAAGCTAGCCTTACTAGCTTAGCTGAGCCAAATTGGCTCTCCCGAGCTAGCAAGAAAAAACCTTGCTTGCACAAAAACGAGGCATGTAGCAAAGGAATTCAAACACATGTATATTCCAATTTCTTACCAGCAAGGTGAGTGAGATGGAGCAAAGAGATCCAAACGCCCCCTTTAGACCCTCTCTATAGCCTCATATTTGTTTTGTTGATCCTAGGCTTACATGGCCCGTTCTAATGAGTCTTTGGGCAAAACCTAACCCAAGCCGTAAATGATCTTTTCCATAGATCGATTCGAAAGCAGGTTCATGGTTTCCATGGATTCAATTCATTGTGATCCATCAATATGAGCGGTATTCCCATGGCATAGTGATGACAACAACTCAGTAGCAGTGCCATCGTAATGACTACGTCCACCCCGAGAAGGTGTCCATAACATACCTCATCGCAACAGTGCTTGGTCGCCACCACGCTGGCCATAGACGCCTCATCGAGCTCGAGATCGGCTTTGGCATCGCTGTTGTTGTGCAACGATGTTCCCACAGCGACAACGAAGCTAATGAGGATGACGTGGTTGCGCTGCTGTTGTTGGCAGATCGAGGACGAAGGGGGCGACAACGACCCTGGTATTACTGTTGCATCCGCATATGGCTTTCTCTCCTTGAGCGCCTTCTTTCTCGTTACTTCATGGCGCGATGGACACCTAGAGCCAGTTTTGAATGCGTCGCATGTTGCAGCAAAAGATGGTGGTCGCGATGGACACCTAGAGCCAGTTTTGAATGCGCCGCATGTTGCAGCAAAAGATGGTGGTCGACTACTTGACGTCTTTCCCCGGCAGCATCACTGTCGTGCCCACCCCCACCACCATGCATCAGGATGATGTTCGTGACGCACGTACGTCGCTTGTCTTCGTAATACTGAAGGCGGCGGTTGTTGCTTGAAGAAGATGATGGGTACCACGGATTGGACCGTAACCAAACCAACTTGTGCTTGACCTCTAAACAATGTTTTATCATAGGCTGGTTATGGATTGAGTTGGTTTGTAACCAAACCATGTAATGGGCTAGTTGATCTCCATGGTTGTTCCTCCGCTGATCTTTACTACTCTTTCTGTTCCAAATTGTATAAATTGTTTTGGCTTTACTAGAGATATATATACTTATATTGAAATGAAGAGAGCATATGCCTTTATTATGTGAGAAATAATAAAAGATAATATTGTTCAGGTAGGTGGACATTTCGAGCATAACCACCAGTCCACCAAGCTAAAAAGGTGGTATACAGGTTCCATTGGTTGATTAGTCACACGATCATATCACACCTACAGCGACGTTTCCGGGTTTTTTTTTTTCATGAATCGCATCCCTAAGTCAGTGCCATCATAGATCTATAGAACTTGGAGCACTGCGTACCATACGATGCGTGGACCAAATACATGTTTTGAGGTTTCAACATAGTTGGAAATAACTTTCTAAATAAACAAATCGATGGTATGTGAAGCGCTCATTTTTTTTTTCTTTTCTAAAATGTCATAGTCGAAATAAAGCAAGGTACGTGGTTGTTGCCAAAAAGACGCACGCCTATATATACGCAGCGTGCAACTTGTGTCAATGGAACTTGGTACCATACAATGATCCAACTTTATTTGAATAGCGCGTTTCGTTTACTTTTATATTCCCATGTTTTTCTCCTCTATTGTTTTTCTTCAACTACTCCAGATTTTCCAGAGTGTAAGGTATTATAGGGTATTTTCGGATCTATTATCAACCAAAGTTAGCCGGTGAGAATGTAATATATATGCATAATGCATATGATAACTATCAAACTGGTGGAGTTTCTAACGATTAATAGTTCCTTAGTTAACAGATGGGATGCTAACAGTTTGTACGAACCCCAGGTGAAATTTTCATTCCCCGGCCCCATACATCAATTCTTCCTACAAATTATACCAATATAATCATATTAACTCTAGTACAAATTGAGTGTAAATAACATGAGTTCTCAGTAACTTAAACTGTGACGTGGTCATGTGGGAGAAATTTTCAGTTTGAACCATTAATTAGACCGATCTATATATCTCTTATAAAAATAAACTCCACCAACCTAACCTAATTCTCTAACATCTTCTTGCGGCATCACATCATTCATCATGCCCCACTATTGTCCCAATACCTTTTTATAAAGCCACATCAAGTAAAGTCATTATGTGTTTCCCTTACACTTCGCCTTCTCCCATGTTTGATGCAATTCCTGCGGCAACGTACGAGACATTCATCTTCTAATCCTTAATGGTTACTCATTTATATTTTTTCTATGTACCCGCAGCAACGCGTAAGGAATCATTCTAGTTCTACTTGTAAATTATATCAAAATAATCGTATCAACGGTTGTGCAAGTTGAGTGTAGCATAAGTTGGCACTAGACAGTAAATAAAATTGGGTGTGTGTGAGAGAGAAGATTTTCACCACAAACATCTTATTTTTATTCCCTTTTTGAAGCATGTTCTTTAGGAAGAAGGAAGCGAAAGGAAAGGAAAACAGAAAATTCAGGTGTGGGAGATAAGATTCTCAAGCACGGCATAGCTAGCAAAACCATATAAATAAAATATTGAAATATAGAGAAAAAATTAACTAGTGAATGAAAAAACATCTCGTCTCATCCATCGTGTCTGTTGGGAGAAACCAATCAAGCCCATCTAGATTGCATCACTCCTCTCATCTGCTACATGCTCCATTTATCTCCCGGCCATCCCGCGGTTTTCCCCTTGAAAAGTGCACCGTGCCTGCTAGAACATCGATCATCTCCGGCTTAAAAAAAATAGAGAGAAAGAAATACCGCATCAGCTGATTGAACTGAACAACATGCTTGTGGTTGCTGGCTCGAAAAAAACTGAACGACATGCGCTTCTGGTTCGTGGCTCGAAAAAACGTACTGTAGGAGTATGCTTCTGGTTCACTCCGCCGCTGCTCGGCCGGCGGCGTCCACAGTCGAGTGGACAGTCAGCTCGGTTCGACGAGTCATGGGAGTTGTGCATGCTCAAGGAAACGCACAGCTCACGCGTGTCCGACGCCCGATCGATCAGCACACACACGGCCAATGATGGCGCCCTCGCCGGCCGGCCGATCGATCGGTCGAAATCATCCATGTACGGCTCGCACTCTTTGCAGGCGTCGTTGGCACGCGAGCAGACACGGCAAAGGCACAGTGACCGGCTGACCACCCTGCGCATGCAGTGGCGCGGTGGCGCCTGGCGCGCGCCTGCCAGGCCCAGGCGCCACACGCGCGGTGCCACGTCCGATCGATCCCCGCCAGCCCCGGCCCTGTGGCCCGCCCGCCGAGACGATCGATCGCACCCGACCGGCCGACCCCGGCGGGCGGAGGGCCCAGCTAGCGCGCACCGTTCCTACCTATACTCCGTTCAAAAAAGACGACGTCATAAAAAATACGTCGGTCAAACTTTCTTAGTTTTAACTAAATTTATATAAAATATGTATAATATTTATATTTTAAATAAATTTATTTAAAAAATTAGATTTAAAGATCTTTCCGATGATGCTAATTACTTAGCATAAATATTTATATATTTTAATATATAATTACCGGTAGTTTAAAAACGTTGACTTCTTTGGAAGCGAGAATGACATCTATTTTGGGACGGAGGAGTATAAACATAAAAGATGAAAACAATTAAGAAGTGATAGTTTTACAAATACTATTATAAACATATGAGTTTAAAATAGATTATCTTTACATAGCTAGTTTGATAACCCTGTTTATCTTCTTCACATGTTTAGCAGGCTAAATGGGTGTTATTTATCGAATTTAGCGAGCTAAATAAAGCTAATAACAATAAACAACGTTTAGAACTAAAAACGGTATAGTTTAACCTTGTTCTTGTGAAAAGGCTATAGCGGGCTATTTAAAAGAGGCCTCCTCCGACAGCGTATGACACGCCGCCAGATCCACCCGGCCCCGGGCGGCACTGACCACGGCCGGCCGCACGTCGCGCGGCCCGCCTCTCGGCAGTAGACGGCTGGGTGGCTGGCCGGCCGGCCGGCAGCCCCCCGCGCTGGCATGATGGTTGATGAGTACTCCTGCTGGCATGATGGCGCCACCCGCCGGCGAGCAGGCCATCGCGTGCCCCCGCTCTGTCGCGAGTTTGCGCGCTCCGCCGGCTCCGAATTTGGGCATGGCTCCACGTACACGTACGTACCAAACGGGGGACGAAATGCACAACTATTTCACACGTTATTACTCGACGATCAGCGGTAATGTTTTGCGGAGGAAGAGACAAGGGAAAGGCCGGGGACACGCGAGATCGACCTCTTTTTTGTCCGATCCTGCCGCTGAAATCCGGGGAATTGTTCTTGTTCCTTTCTCGTGCGCGGCACCGGCCTCCACGGAGTTCTTCCGCCGTCGGCTAGCGGCCTAGCGGCGGCGCTAGCACGCAGCCGCCGGATCGTGAGCCTTGGGTTTTGTTTTTCTCGGAGCTGACTCGAGTCCAACAATCCGAAGTTTCAGACTCACCTGCAGCAGCAGAAGAAAGATACCATGAAATTTAATGGGACAGTGAAAGTAGCGGTCCATGATCTGATCAGGTACAAGCGTCATTAGGTAGTCTATCTTGTACCACCGCTTTTCTATCAAAGGTACGGCCTTTTGTCGAGCCGTCATCATCCAACTCCCTGACCTTAACGCCTACTTGATCGAGTTTGGTCCTAAAGTTGCAGGAAAAGAAGTTCTGAAGCGAATGAGAATAGAGCAGGACCGGTTCTCTCGTTCAGGTTCGCGGGGTGGTGGGGGTGGTGTTGGGCGCTGACTCGTCCGTCCCCTGGGCAGGCTACTTTATTCAACTTGTTTGTCTCCTCGCATGGAATTTAGTTAGGCAGAGCAATCATTGCTGAATCTGTTTTTGAGAGCTGCCGTGTCCTGCCCCTGTGTGTAGCCCATGCATGTTCCTGGATGGTGCCAAGTGCGGTAATGCCCAGTGCCCTGGCCACTTTGTTTAACTTCGGTGCAGTTGAGTACTAGGATCGCAACTCTGCCACACTTACGCTTCAGAAGTCCGACACTGCCGCTGCAATTTTTTGGTCGCTACTGCAATCGCAAGAGTACGCGGATTGGCCAA
>JALGXP010000311.1:0-39242 GCA_023333625.1 Bothriochloa decipiens | reverse complement strand
GTGTTTGTTTCTTCGGTTATTTGTTAGTCCATTTTTTATGGGTCTGTCTACTCAGTACGCGTGTGTTTTTTAAGTTATAGCACGCGCATGTTTTTAGGTAAGAAAATATACGAATATAAGGCAGGCATAAATCTGTATGTTTTATAGTATTCTAGCACATAAATTTTCCCAACCTAATAGTAAGAAAAATCCATGTGTTGTTCCTATAACTAGCACACAGAAACCAACAAAATGAAAAACCATGTGTTTTCAAGGAATTAGTACACGAATTTGTAATTATACAATTTGTATTTATACTAGTTATATTTATATTTGTACAAGTTGTATTCTGTTCTAATATGTTACAACCAATTTTTAAAACAAAGCACAGGCCCATCTGTCCTAATTCCTTCTTTTGCGAGCGAGGCCCAGAATCTGTCTACAAGGTCCGGTTGTCCTAATTTGCTCTCGTACTATTGTTGCAGCCTAGGAACCTGACAAAACCCAAAAAAGCCCAGCAACCATACTAGTGACCTTATATATGACTAACTTGGCAAAGAAGAAAGCCTAAACAGATCAGCCAGATCTATTCTGAGGACGAGCTCTGCTCTCCTCATGCAGACAAGGAAAAAGGGGACAAAACCCCAGATTACAAGAGGGGGAAACAAAGGAATCATCAGAAACAAGCAGGAGCAACTAACCTAAGGATAATCAGAGGTCAGCAAACAATATTTCTATCAAATCATTCTCCTTGTTCCCTTCTATTTATGGCCAACAAACAATAATTATGGATCCATCAGCTCTTGAATTCTTGATCTGAAACAAGCTGTATAGAGTTATTGCAAGTGATTAGACCAACATATGCCTATTACAGTGCAAAGTAAAATTTGCTACACTTGCATTCTTAATTTGATGCAAATTATATTGTAACACAATGTAATTGTGCTAGTCTGAATAATTTTATATGTCTAGGAATGAGCAATATGCCTAGTAGGAACATGTTAGTCAGAGATTAAGCCAATGTACCTACAGGTTTTTTAAGCCATTCAGCACAAATAAAATTAGTAGAGAGAGTAGGGCTACTTATTGTTTGTGCTAATATACAGTACCCATTGCATTAAGTGTATAGGTTTCAGACCAGGAACAAGAAAAAAGCAGGAAATCACAAGATCCTGGGAGCAACAACTGACCTCAGCAGAATCAAAGGCGAGCAAACACCATTTGTATCCAATTCTTCTCCTAAATCCATAAACTAATTGATCTAACTCAATCCATGATGCCTGGATCCCTGAAAATTCTTCATTTCTTCATCTCAAACAATGTGTACAGAATACAAACTCGATTAGATTCATCTTGAACACAATCTGCAATAGCTATATGTGATTGCTAACTGCTGGAGAATGAATATGAAAGCATAATTAGAAAAATTTGTTGCTTAACCTCTAGGAAAATAGTGTTGTGTAACCAAAAGCACAAGTACATATTGCCCACAAATAAAATTGCATATCCTAAAAAATAGAATTGCAGTGTCAAGTAAATGCAATTTATATTATCATTAATTGTAATTGTGTATCTAATAGTTAAATCAAGTATAGCATGTTGTCAGGTTAATACATTGCCTGCTAGTTCTTGTGCTAGTTCTTGTTTTTGCTAATATATAATATTTTTGGCACTAAGTGTATAGGTTTCAGATCAGAAACTACTACATGTCTGGGTTTACACTAATAGTTTTTACTGAATTTTCACAAAGTTAAAAAGTTCATTGTCAACAGTGTATATTGACAAATAACAGATTGATAGATTGCTAAAACAATTAAGACAAAAACATTAATATCTAATGTATTTCTTATGTTTTCAGGAACCAATTCTCAATATGGATGGGCACTCAGCACCATATTATGATTTCAACACGGTAGAACGGATGCATCCATTTTCATCAGATCTAGCATTTATTAACTAACATAAGAAGAAACATAAGAAGAACAGAGGTAGTTGCAGGCCAGGCCAAAGGCCTTTGACACAGATATTGCACAATAGGTGATCTAGAATTCATAACCTAGTATTGATATTGCATAGTAGGTGATCTAGAATTCAGAACTATATATTATTCATCATAAAAAATGTACAGTAGGTGCCCTGGTTCCTCACTGTGAATAAGGAAAGAATCCAGCATACACTATGTGAGATGATAGTTGCATCATCTAGATTGTAGAATCACTCACACAAAAATGCAAGTTTCTGGTCTAATTTCTGGAATCAATTTTGCAACCTCACAATTAATTCTGAAGCCTCACACAACTTATTATTTATTATGCATTTACTATAATCTAATTGCTACTAATTATAAATCACAGAAATAGGAATTGCAGATTTGACACAGTGCAAATTGTACTTGCTGCTAATGCAATTATACCAAATACAGTTTTCATCTGGTGCAGTATACAGAGATGGCTACGAAGAGCCTATAATCTCACAATCTGATTCTTTGTTAAATCATACAAAAGAGGGTCCAAAGTAGCACATCAGTCAAATGCGGACTAGTTATTAGCCTATTGTTGTTATCTAATTAGGATGAACTAGTCCATTGTCACACAAGTACAAAGATGGTCCAAAGAGCTTACCTCTAACAAACCGACCCAGTCCCAGACGCAGCCCAATTAGGATGGAATTGAACCCACCTGCTTAAAGAAACATAATATGACCAAAACTAAGACCACAGCGGACAAAAGGCAAAATGTGTTTGCAAAATTAACACATAAGACAGTCACATATCACATAGGACAGATGACAGATCACCATGCTAACAATTAGTTTGATGACCACATACACAGATCAAAAATAAAAAAAATAATATAAATTAGTTTGATGGCCACATACCATAAGTTGCAGATTGGACCTATAGAAATTGCAACTAATCAAATCTGCATATTTAGCATAAAACGTGTGCAATAACAGTAGCTTAATGTTATGGTGCAGAGGATTAAGTTGGTTTGACAAAACGACTTACTACTACAAACCTAACTCTGCCACATTAGTTCAGTGGATTGTACAATCAACACCTACTATTGACTTACAGGATAATAGAGAAAAAAATTAATATGACTTCAAAGTCACAAATCACAAAATTGTGATTATTTTAATTGGTAAGGAAAGACATTCAGTAAATATGCCCCTTAATTTACACTAGCAACAACTAAACAGAAAACGATGGACTTAGGTTCAAGGTAAATATGCCCCTTAATTTAACACCAATATCACCAACTATTTGGATTTTGTAAATCACATTGACACAATGTCAAAGTAATGGATGTTTGTATTAGCCCTACTGCTGAAACCTGCAGAACTCCCTAGCATATTTGAAGGTGAAACTAAGAAATGCCAGAGCACCAAATCATCAAATCAAAACAAAAATGATCTATGTCAAATCCACACAGGTTAAGTGCACAGGAGGATGTGTTGTGTCTATTTCCCTGCTAAAAGTAGCAGCCATAACAAACAGTAAGAGTTCAAGCATTTAACTTACATGAGATTTCTCTGAACCCAGTGCCAAAAGTGCCTTATCTTCTCATCCAGTGCTAGAAGCGCCTTCTCTGAGCCATCACTAGGATCCTTTATCTTAAAGAACATGAAAAAAGCAGGGAAAATCTTTGATCCCCTATCATCACAATTCACATCACAACCATATCAGATAACATGCCATAAGCACTAAGACAACTGCTGAAGCTCAAAATTGAAATTTATATCAACACAACGTCTGGACCTTCTAGCCCTCCAGTAGATACCGAAGGCCACTACCGTATCTGACAAGGGGACACAAATAATAGCATGCACTCTGTAAGTAACCAAATCAGACAAAAGACAATAAATAATTGTATAAGACTAGCACAATTACAATTACAATTGACAATTTTTTCTATAGAGAGACAATTGACAAATTTTACAAATAAGACTAGCACAATGATAATTACAATTACAATTGACAATTTTTTTTATAGAGAGACAATTAACAAATTTTACAAATAAGACTAGCACAATTACAATTATAATTGACAATTTTTTTCTATGGAAAGACAATTGACAAATTTTCCAAAATGAGACTAGCACAATTACAGTTGATAATTATTTTCTATGGAAAGACAATTGACAAAATTTCCAAATGAGACTAGCACAATTACAATTGACAATTATTTTCTATGGAAAGACAATTGACAAAATATCCAAATTAGACTAGCACAATTACAATTCAAAAACTCTCTCCCAAGGCCAGCACAAAGACAGAGGATAATTTGTTTTCTATGGAAGGACAACAGATAAAATTTTCTCCTTACAACGACACAATTACAAAAATAGGATATGAAATAACAACACAAGCATATAGGCAATGGGCAATGTTCGGCCTCTTTCTATCAGCCTCATCTTTTAAGAAACTGAATCCATGGATCAGTTGAAGAGATGTTAGCATGTTTTGATTGCACATTCAGATAGTAAGCAGTATTTTGCTTCAGAAACATAGCAGGCAAGTGGTTTACTACTACCTGTCAGAGCAAAGTAGGAATCAAAGAGAAGAAACAAACAGTACCGCTCCAGCATTATTTTAAATGCTTACATAGTTGCATAACACAACCCTGTCTTCGGGGGTCACGATATCTACAGGAAGTAAGCCTCGCATAAGCATAAACGTCCCTCAAGAGTCTTGTGTAAACTATTTATATACTACTTAAATTGGTTATGTAGGCATACGTAGTCTTGCCTCAAGTTACACTTCTGCCACAACATTTCAAATTTCTAAACAAAGAGCACATTACGCAGCCAGGTAGCTCACTTGAACTTGTTTACATGGTTAGCAGTAAAATATCTAATACAATGTCTCACGATTTTCAAATCATACACGCACTGGTTGAGGTAGGATCTGAGTGATCCAGAACATATAAAACCATACTCAAAGTTAATGCAGCTACTAAACATTGAAGGATGCATGTCTGTCTAATTTATAACTTGTAATAAAATGAAATATTTATATAGGCAATAAAACAGAGGGGGTCTCATGTGGAATTCAAGGATCAAAAGAGGGATATCATAAACAGGGGTCAAAAAAACATACTTCGCTGGATGTCCTGTCACCACACAAACAGGTTTCTCTACATCTGTGATAAACAAAAGTATTATGAAAAGATCAAGGCTTGCACAGAAACTTGAACCAAAACTGCTAAAAACACACACATTTTAAAGGAACTGCTAGCAACAGAGAAAAAATAATATAGCACAGACAAAATCTAAGGCACTTACAAGGCGATGATGTTGTAGAAAGTTCAGACTCAAATGTTCCAGACGTGAATCCCCTAACTGAGCACAATACTGATAATCAAGTAAGGAACTCCTAATTTTCTAAATTTAGGATTCATATGCAAACAGACTGATGATAATCCAATAAAGAAGTTACCATCTCTTGAGAAAAAAAACAGATTTTAGGACCCTCATAAGTGTCCTTATGAACAACAGCTTTTTTCTTCACTTCCTCCTCCCTTGCCGGTACACATTCTAGATTTCTTAAGTTCATGATCTCTGGAAACATAGCAAATAAACGATTAAAATGTAAAAGGCACAACACAGCCGATGCTGGCAAACTCCATCTGTGTATTTCTGGATAAGGTAGAAGAGAAACAGAGTCTAAACCTGTTTTAGCTGCTTCCAAAAGCATCTCCTCTTGCGTCATCCGCTTTTCCTCTCCCTCCTTTTTCCTGTTAATTGGCTGGCAAGGTACAACAGAGTGTAACAAGTAAGCCAACACAAATTAAAAACAAAACACAAAAGGAGGTTGATAGAAAGAGGTGCCAACACACACTTCTTTCTGAAGCTGCTCAGATTTTTTTTCCTAAGATCTCTACTCAATGACAACCAAAACAATGACCATCCACATCCAGTTCACATCTATCATTAAGAACTTAAAACTAAAATATACATCAGGCCTAAAAAAAGGAGATCAAGCTCTGCATCGTGAAGGTCACATTGAGAAATGGGATATCAATGATATACTGAAACTGACCAAATAGACAGATACACATGTTGGACAGATGGGAGAACGAAACAAAACACAAAGCTAAACCTCCTATTTTCATCGCTTAATGGCAGGTAAAAACTGAACCATTATATGGTGATCCTATGCACTCATATATATAAAGACAAGACGTACACAATAACCTGAAATACTGAATTTCAGTAACTAGAGTGAACTAATAACAGGCTGGTAACTAGGTGCAGTATCCACGAAATGAAATGGTGATTGGGTGCAGTATCTAGGAAAAAAAATGCAGAGACTGAACTGCAAATCCGAGCCATCATGGCATCCGTAAATTGCAACCCTGTTTCTCTCACCTCCCGCTCCCAGACCCAAGAGGACACTTAATTCTAGTTCTAGCAGCAGCAGCAGCAACTAGCATTGATTCCTTAGAAGCAGTAAATGCTAATATGCACAAAGCAAAGGATATGCCAAATGCATTAGAGCCACAAAAACATACTGGCTTGCAGCTACTGAAGAAGAAAAACATGCTCACAGGCTCACATATCATACTGAATGGCAGCTACTAGAGAACAAAAATATTCAAGCACTACTGAGAGGAAATGAAAATAACAATGAAACTAAAAATAGGCACAACTGAACTACTAAAATATACGATACTTTAGCATCATGTTCTTGTTTCTCTTCCCCAAATTCCAATTCCACATCCTATCCAAGGTGGTTTCCCACCGGCCATTAACTCATCCATTTACAGACCAAAATAGGTACAACTGAACTACCAAGAATAGACATTGCCATGCATAGACATACAGAAGCAAATCGGCAGTTCATAAAATCCCCATTTCCCCAATCCGATGAAACCACCACCACACAAAAACAAAATCCAATTGCAATATGGAGATACAACACCCGATCTGCTGCAAAACTAAGCCAACTCCATCCTCCGTGGAATCCAAGCACGGAAACATCTTCCCAGCGCCCCCACCACCCACTCAGCCAACATCCATGCATGGCTCCAACGCCACCCACTCCGCTCGACTAGCACCACAAGTGCAGTTGTGCCGGTGCCACACCCCCAGAACCGCTGACCATCACCGTTCCCCCACTCCCCCTCACCACATCAAGAGGCTTTTACCTGTATATCCTTACAAAAGTTCGCTGCTACCTCTATGCTACTAAAAAGTTAGCTCACACCTACATGCCCAACTTGAACTTCGTTTTACCCCACACGCCATTCTATCCTCAATCCGTTTGATTTTTGCCGTTTGGAGGCTCTTACATGTGGGCCCGAGCAGTGTGTATGTCCATCGTGCCCTTCTCTACCTCTTTCTTTGCTTGGTGGGGCCCACATTATCTTCTTCTTCTTCCTCGGTCCAAGCTCCTGGGACATGGCCGCCGGGTCATGCCATCGTCGCTCCTGAAACATGGATGTGCTCGGCGGTGATGCAACCCGCCGCTGGCCATGCCCTCGTCGCTCCGCGTCTGCCGGTGACGCACCTCTCCTTCCGCGTCGGGCCATCCCGCCCCCAGTGCCTCCTCGTCGTAGGAGGCCGCCATAGGGCCTCGTCGGGGGCGCACCGCGCTCGCGGGAGGCAGGGAAAGAGTCCCGCGCCGCCGCACAGGGGAAGCAAGCTCGCCGGGCGCAACCTCGCAGGGGCAAGAGCTCGCCGCCGCCGCCCCCGCGCTCACTGGAGGCAAGGAAGGAGCTCGCGCCGCCGCTTTCTGCGGCTCCCCCGCGCGCCCGAAGCTCCGGCGCCCTGCTCCGCCGTCGGCGACGGGGCCCGCGCTGCCTGCACCGCCGCCGGCGTCGGGCGCCCGCGCGCGCCTGCTCCGCCCTTGCCCCGCCCCCCGGTGTCAGGTGCCTGCTCTGCTCCGCCGCGAACGTGGGGAAGATGGAGGGAGAAGGTGAGAGATGAATCTGGGGCCTGCATGAGGGTATTTTGGACCTTTTCCATGGCAATTTAACGCCGTGAACCTCAGTTGTGGACGAAGTGACGTGTGAGGTAAAACGAAGTTCAAATTGGACATATAGGTGTGAGCCAATTTTTTAGTGGTATAGAGATAGCAGCGAACTTTTGTAAGGATATACAGATAAAAACCTCCCACATCAAACCAAAATCGCACTACCGAACCAAATCCAGAACTCCAAAACACTGGAGCATATAAATCGAAAAGAGAGAGGGAAACGGCAGAAGATACCTGGTGACGTCCACCGACGACGACCGCGGCCGAGCCTCAAATCGACAACAGGGAGGAGAAATCGACGGTCATCCCCTCCGCCCGGACAACCTCTGCATCGAGTCCCTTCGTCGGTGTCCAAAATGGATTGGCATCCAAGGCGATAGCGGGCATGCAACAATTTTGGACAGATCCACCAGACAAGGAGCCGCTGCTACCGACAACGCGGAGAAAGGAGAAATGAGGTGAGGGAGCGCCCGGAATGAGCGAGATGAAATGGGGAATGGAGGCGACCACTCGACTGCACGACGTGTGCCCCAAAATACAAACTGTGCACAAGTTAGTGGGACCCGCCGTCAGCAGTACAATGAAACTGAAAGACATGAGCGCCGGAAGGAGTCCACCGATGGAGCGCGATACAGATCGCACGACCACAAAATTCGTGTGACACACGCGTGCCATATAGCATTTCTGTTTTTTATTCCTATACTGGCCATAGAGCTTGTCTATTCCTCTGTGTTAGGAAAAAAAATAATGTTAATAAATTTGGCTGACGCGTGGCAGTGGATTAAATTCCTACGGGAGGGTGCGTGCGTATGGAGAGATCGATCGGCACCTCGGCTCGGCAGTCAGTAGTAGTAGTTGATCGAGAGATATCGTATGGAGAGACAACTTCAGCAAAAATGCAAAATATAAAGTCCAAGAGGAGTAAAACTCATTCCATAACTTTGGCAACAACAGTGAAAACAAGCTAGCTTCCCGGCAAATTTCCCCAGTCTGATCGGCCTACACATACTGATTGATTTAATAACTATTCGAATGGGAGAAACCATTACAGAATATCATATGGTCCATGGCCATATGGTCATGGCCATGTGTTGAATATGTTTCAAATTTATTCTCCAAGATAAAGGCCGAACTTTTGACGGAGCGAAGCGGAGGCCCGTAAAAGCCGAAGGCCGGGGCGGAGTGAGGCGGAGTCTGAAGTTGGCCCATCACGGTGGCCACCAGTTAGCTTGGGGGTGCGGGGGGCGAAGCCCCCCACGGTACGGTACATATACCCTTGCTAGGGTTTCACCGAGATTTATTCTCTTGTAAGCCGTCGCTACGGCGTTGTAACCCAGACTCTTGATTATAGTAAGGAGTGTTTGCTGGCTGGCGCCCGTGGTTTTTTTTCCTTCGCATTGGAGGGGTTTTCCACGTTAAATCTTGTGTCTCCCTGTGGTTTGATCTTGTGTTCTTCATCGTTTATTGGTCCTAATCATAACAAGTGGCATCGAAGCAATCGTTTTTTCTGATTAGGGTTCCATGGCGACGTCGATGAAGTTTGATCTACCGCTGCTGGACTACAAGACGCGGTTCTCGCTATGGCAAGTCAAGATGCGGGCTATTCTGGCGCAGAAGGATGACTATGACGAGGCGCTAGAAGGTTTTGGGAAGGCGAACAAGGCCGATTGGACTCCTGAGGAAAAACGCAGGGATCGTAAGGCCATGTCTCTTATTCAGCTTCATTTGCATAATGATATTTTGCAAGAGGTGCTGCAGGAAAAGAGTGCTGTAGAACTCTGGTTGAAACTGGAATCGATCTGTATATCCAAGGATCTAACCAGTAAGATGCATATGAAGATGAAGCTGTTCACTCTCAAGATGAAGGAGAGTGATTCAGTGACGAGCCATTTGTCTGTGTTCAAGGAGATCGTTGCCGACTTTGTGTCGATGGAGGTTAAGTATGATGATGAGGATTTAGGGCTTTTACTATTATGTTCTTTGCCCAGTTCGTATGCTAATTTCCGTGACACCATACTTTTAAGCCGTGATGAACTAACCCTTGCGGAAGTTTATGAGGCCCTCCAGTCCAGGGAGAAGATGAAGGGCATGGTGCAGACTGACGGATCGTCGCCCTCCAAGGGCGAGGCACTACATGTGAGGGGCAGATCTGAGCATAGATCCTTCAATGATGGCAACAGTCGTGACAAGAGTCACAACGGCAGAGGTCGTTCAAAGTTCAAACCGCCCAAGATATTCTGTAAGTATTGCAAAAAGAAAAACCATTTTATTGAGGATTGTCTGAAACTTAAGAATAAGGAGAAGAGAAAAGGCAATCATGATGGTAATGCTTCCGTTGTCTCTGGTGTTGAAAATTCTGATTCTGGAGATTGCTTGGTAGTTTTTGCTGGCTGTGTTTCTGGTCATGATGAATGGATACTTGATTCTGCATGTTCATTTCATATCTGCACTAATAGAAATTGGTTTAGTTCGTATAAGCCTTTGCAGAAAGGAGATGTGGTGCGGATGGGAGATGACAACCCGTGTGACATTGTGGGATCGGCTCTGTTCAAATCAAGGCACATGATGGCATGACACGCACGCTGAAGAATGTCAGGTACATACCAGGGATGTCCAGGAATCTGATTTCACTTAGCACGCTTGATGCAGAAGGTTTTCATTATTCCGGTTCAGATTGCACTCTTAAGGTATCAAATGGTTCTCTTGTTTGCTTGAAAGGTGATCTTAATTCTGTAAAGTTGTATGTTCTTAGAGGAAGTACTTTGCATGGTTCTGTCTCCACTGCTGCTGCTGTTAGTAATGGTGAACCTAGTAAAACTAACCTTTTGGCATATGCGTTTAGGACATATGAGTCAACTTGGTATGGCAGAATTGATAAAGAGAAACTTGCTTGATGGCTGTACTTCGAGTAACATGAAGTTCTGTGAGCATTGTATTTTTGGTAAGCACAAGAGGGTAAAGTTCAACACCTCAGTTCATACCACCAAAGGTACTCTTGAGTATGTACATGCTGATTTATGGGGTCCTTCCCGTAAGCCTTCTCTTGGTGGTGCTCGTTACATGCTTACAGTTATTGATGATTACTCTAGAAAAGTTTGGCCTTATTTTCTGAAAAATAAAGATGATACCTTTACTGCTTTAAGAACTGAAAAGTTATGATAGAAAGGTAAACTGAAAGAAAGGTAAAATTGCTTTGTACTGATAATGATGGAGAGTTCTGTTCGGATGCTTTTAATGATTATTGCAGGCAAGAAGGTATTGTTAGGCATCATACCATACCACATACTCCGCAGCAAAATGGTGTGGCTGAGCGTATGAATAGGACCATCATTTCAAAGGCTCGTTGCATGCTGTCCAATGCCAGGATGAACAAGCGTTTTTGGGCTGAAGCTGCAAACACTGCATGTTATTTGATAAACAGGTCGCCTTCTATTTCACTAAATAAGAAAACTCCCATTGAGGTATGGTCTGGTACACCTGTAGATTATTTATAGTTAAAAGTTTTTGGCTGCACTGCTTATGCTCATGTTGATAATAAAAAATTAGAGCCTAGATCTATTAAATATCTTTTTCTTAGTTATGGTTCGAGAGTTAAAGGATATAAATTGTGAAATCCTGAAACAGGAAAGACTTTTATGAGCAGGAGTGTTGTTTTCAATGAATCTGTGATGTTTAATGACAGTTTGTCCTCAGATCATGTTTCAGATAATTCTAAAAAGGAGCTGCAGTATATTAGTGTGCAGGTGGAGCATGATGATGGTGAGGCAGGTGTGCAGGTGGAGCCAGTTGATGGTAATGATGATGAAGTTGCTGCTGATAGTGCTCATGATGTTGTTCAGCAAAACTCACCTCCTGAGTTGCAGCTAGAGGAGGATGCTTCTATTACTCATCGCAGGTCCAAGAGGAATTGTGGCGCTCCAAAGTGTCTAATTGAGGAATGTAATTTGACTTATTATGCTTTGAGTTGTGCTGAACAGGTGGAGAATGCTCATGAGCCTGAAACTTATAAAGATGCTATTGCTTCTGCTGATCGTGAGAAGTGGATTTCAGCTATGCATGATGAGATGCAGTCTCTAGAGAAGAACTGCACTTGGGAGATTGTTCCTTTGCCTAAGAAAAAGAAGACTGTTCGCTGCAAGTGGATCTTCAAAAGAAAGGAGGGTTTAACTCCAGGAGAGCCTCCAAAGTATAAGGCAAGGTTAGTAGCAAAAGGCTACAGTCAAGTTTCTGGTGTTGACTATAATGATGTGTTTTCTCCCGTTGTAAAGCATAGCACTATCCGTACTTTCTTTAGTATTGTTGCTTCACATGATCTTGAACTTGAGCAATTAGATATGAAGACTGTATTTTTGTATGGTGTTCTTGAGGAGGATATATACATGGACCAACCAGAAGGGTTCATAGTGCCAGGCAAGGAGAAATTTATGTGCAAATTGAAGAGGTCCTTGTATGGTTTGAAGCAGTCCCCTCGTCAGTGGAATAAAAGGTTTGATTCATTTATGCTGTCGCATTGATTTAAGAGGTCAAAATTTAATAGCTGTATTTACATTAAGCATGTTAATGGATCACCTATATATCTGCTGTTATATGTTGATGATATGTTGATTGCTGCCAAGAGTACTATTAAAATCACTAAATTAAAAAAATTATTGAGTAGTGAGTTTGACATGAAAGATCTTGGTGCTGCTAAGAAGATACTCGGTATGGAAATTACTAGAGACAGAGAATCTGGTTTGTTATTTTTTAGTCAGCAAAATTACATTAAAAAGGTTCTTCAGCGTTTCAACATGCATCATGCTAAGGCTGTTAGTACTCCTATTGCACCTCATTTTAAATTGTCAGTTGATCAGTGTCCTAGTACAGATCAAGAGATTGAATACATGTCAAAGGTTCCTTATTCTAGTGTTGTTGGGTCTTTGATGTATGCCATGGTTTACTCTCGTCCAGATTTATCATATGCTATGAGTTTGGTTAGCAGCTATATGTCTAATCCTGGTGAAGAAGATTGGGGGGTAGTTCAGTGGATTCTCAGGTACCTCAGAGGCACAGCGGATTATTGTTTAAAATTTGGCAGAACTGATAAGGGACTTATTGGTTATGTGAATTCAGATTATGCTACTGATCTGGACAGACGAAGGTCTCTCACTGGTTATGTGTTCACTATTGGCAGTTATGCTATGAGTTGGAGGGCCACTTTACAGTCTGTTGTTGCATTGTCTACTCTGAAGCAGAATACATGGCTGTTTGTAAAGGGTCCAAGGAATTAATTTGGCTGAAAGGTTTGTACGCTGAGCTGTGTGGACATGATTCTTGCATTAATTTATTTTATGACAGTCAAAGTGCCATTTATCTTATCAAAGATCAGATGTTCCATGAGAGGACTAAATATATTGACATCAAGTATCATTTTATTCGTGATGTGATCGAAGATGGTAAGCTAAAGGTATGCAAGATCAGTACTCATGATAATCCTGCTGATATGATGACTAAGCCTGTTCCTGTTGCTAAGTTTGAGCTGTGCTCAAGCTTAGTTGGCTTAGTAGAATAGTCCAAGAGACTATTTGGCGCCAGCGGTATTTGTCCTGTTGCTATGTTGAGGATGCAGGTGTTGATTCATGCTACAAGATGAATTTGTCTCAAGGTGGAGTTTGTTGAATATGTTCCAAATTCATTCCCTAAGATAAAGGCCGAACTTCTGATGGAGCGAAGCGGAGGCCCGTAGAAGCTGAAGGCCGGGGCGGAGTGAGGCGGAGTCTGAAGTTGGCCCATCACGGTGGCCACCAGTTAGCTTGGGGGTGCGGGGGGCGAAGCCCCCCGCGGTACGATACATATACCCTTGTTAGGGTTTCACCGAGATTTATTCTCTTGTAAGTCGTCGCTACGGCGTTGTAACCCAGACTCTTGATTATAGTAAGGAGTGTTTGCTGGCTGGTGCCCGTGATTTTTTCTCTTCGCATTGGAGGGGTTTTCCACGTTAAATCTTGTGTCTCCCTGTGGTTTGATTTTGTGTTCTTCATCGTTTATTCGTCCTAATCATAACACCATGGTCGTCACACCTGCCGCGACGGCGGCGACGGCATGACGACTCCAGGGCCAATTGGAGGCCCTGAGACCGGCGCCGGTGGAGAAGGCGTGACCGGGCCGTCCATGGTGAGGAGTTTCCGAGCACCGTACTGCTGCAACATGCCGCCGGCGACGTTTGCATCTTCTGTGTATATATACAAACAGAGCAGATACACATGAACTTCCCGTATACATGATTATTATTATTTATGATATGAGGTGTATATGAGCATGGATGCAGTACAAAATAATGTAGAATGAAATTACGAGGACCTGGTGGTGATATGCGAGCCTCCATGCAATGTGCAGAAGAGACGAGCAGGACAAGCAGTAGGAAGCAGCAGATCAGGTGACGAAGAGGTGGTCTTGGAGCAGAGGCGGCCATCACTATATATCTAGCTAGTTGATCAGGAACAAGTGTGCAGTGCACTGTACAGCCATTGCTGTATAAATAGGCTGGGCACCGGTCGAGATGGCCGGCCTTGCAGCTAGTAAACCCAGGTCCGGAGGTGAGCTTTCGCCACGTGGCATGCAGAGAAGAAGCGTGCAGACGTAGCACCAGCTGGAGCCTCGAGATACGCGCCTTGTGATGTGATTACTAATTAGGACGCAGATCCCTAGCTCACTCAAACTTGATTACAGAACTGTAAACAGCGTGGAGATGGATTCGACTTGTCGATGTTTGAGTGGTGCAAACCATGTGCAGGAACCTTCCAAGAAACTAGGTCCCATTTCTTTGGATCATAACAATACAGTGTTTTCCTTTCTTTACATGTCTATTTTTTTCGGAAAAGCTCGATTCTATTCTATTATAATACTATAGTTCAAGTAGTTCACATCCATCATAGATCACCATAGTATACAAGGACTCTGTAGGAAAAATCAAATTCACCCAACGACAGACAAGCTCTGAATATTCGGCCCTTTAACTCCATTTGTGGCCTGTGGAATGTGGTGGCCTGACGGATGAGGCCTGTCAGCCCATGTGTATGTTACCGAGCAAACCAGGCCTCCACTCAGTCTTTCATGGGTGCAACTCACACAAAACTAGACGGGAAAAGCTCTGGGCCTAATCTGCGTGGATAGGCGTCGTAGCAAAGGCCTTGAAGGCCTAATTTTGTTCAATTTTGCAAATGCCTTGATAGCCATGTCTGATAAGTGATAACACGTCCCAAGTTGTAGTAGACTGTTGTTTCTCCAAAAGAAAAAAAGTAGTAGTAGTAGACTGTGGCTAGTCACTCAACTAATTTCATACCTTACCAAGGCCCATTTGATTTTATTATCACTATGGGCTTTCTTTTTCTCAAAAGATGAAGTCACAGGGCTTTCTCTAGCTTAAAAGACCCAAAACGCTGATATAGTTTGAGTTGGAGACATAAATCTCGAAACACCTAACCGACTAATACGATCGCTATCCATTTTCAATGTAAAAAATTGCTGTCCATTTCGCAGACCCCTCTTGATTCCACTTATCGCAGGTCAAGAATATATTCGTCGAGATCTTGGTCGCCTGGTTCCAGGAAATTAAACGAGAGAGACAAACGACAAGTTTGCTCTCCTAGATATAATTTGGAATCAAGCGCCAACCACCCAAGCAATTATCCGGAAAATAGGCTGATGGGGCTGAAATCAATTGGCATTTTTCTTTTCAAAAACCTGGAAACACAACAAAAAAATAACAAGTACAGGTTCGTTCGTCCTTTATTCCATTTGAATTTCACATTTTGATTCATCATGCATACGCTTACATAACAATGAAATGATCGAAGTCGCAAATTTGTGTTGCCAGCCCCAAATATCACCGCCCGCGAGAAGAAACAAACAAATCAACTGAACGCATGGCCTTCCCAGAAGTTCATGATCTGCCCATGGTGACCGACGTCGCCATCGAGGTAGAAATCGCCAAACAGGAAGCTGGGGTCATCGACCATCGCCCGAAAGAAGCCGTCGTCGCAGCTGCCCCTCACGTCGTCGGTGCACGCGCTCGTGCTCGTCATCAGCGACGGCGACGGCGTCGGAGTCACCCCCGACTCGGTGGCCGCGGCATTCCGGTCAGCCGCGGCTTCCTCGGGAACGGCTGCGCATGTCGCCGCGGCTGGGACCGCTGGGTCCAGTACGAAGCTGCCAGCAGAAGGGGAGTCGTCGCAGCTACTCGCACCAGAAGCACCCGCCGCGGCGGCGGCGACATGGTCCCGAGGACACGGGACGACGGGGTAGGGGGTGAACACCGACGGCACCGGCTTTGTCCGGTCGTCGTCTTCGTTGCTGTTCGGCCGGTTGCGTCTCGCAGCGGATTCATTGCTCCCAGCCGTGGGCGACGCCGACTTTGACGACGCCTCCTTCTGCCGGAGCTTCTTGCGCAGCCGCGCGTTCCAGAAGTTCTTGATCTCGTTGTCCGACCTCCCCGGCAGCCTCGCCGCGATTTGGGACCAGCTACAGATAAAAATGATCATCCTATACATTAGTTCACTGTTCACCATCGACGGCCGGGCCGGGTTACTACGAAATGGCCATGCATATATAAGCTGAGGCAAGGTACAGCAATGGCGGAAGCTGCAGTTGAGCAGAGGTTAGCTACCTGTTGCCAAGTGCTTTGTGGAGAGCAATGATGAGGTCCTCTTCCTGCTGGGAGAAGCGGCCCCGCTTGAGGTCTGGCCGCAGGTAGTTCATCCACCGCAACCGGCAGCTCTTGCCACACCTCTGCAAGCCTGCAAACAGCTACCAATTCACTCATTTTGATCCCATACATTGCTATGACTATGAGCAAACAAGAGTACGTAGAACTGGAACTGGATGGTGAACCGGAAGCATCAAGAATGAATACATGCATCAGCATCAGCATCAGCATCACCTGCGAGTTCGGGGATGGAGCTCCAGCAGCTGACGCCGAAGTGGGCGATGTGGGAGGCGAGCCTCTCGTCCTCCTCCGGCGACCACAGCCCCTTCCTCACCTTCTTCTCCTCGGAGCAGCACGGGTGCACCCTCCCCATCTCGATCGATCGATAGATTCCCAGCAAGCAAGCAAGCTAGGTAGCTCTCACACAGTCGCAACGAACAGCATGCACGTACTGTCTGTACTCTGTACTGAAGAATTGAAAGTCTCCGATCCGGCGATCCCCCACTGAATTTTAAGTATCCTTGCTGGATGCTCTGGTCTGGTGCCAATCTGTCTATGGCAAGAAACGTGCATAGGAAATTGGGGCAGCTGCTGCATCTCGCATCATTTGCAGCATTGTTTATCCGGCAACCGGCATGGCCCATCCAGAGAGGTACCATACAATATGGCAGGGTCTTATGTAATTGTGTGATAATGGCTGTAAAGCACCCATGATCAATCGGGGGGCAGCATGCAGCCCGGTAGCTAGTTTAACGTGCACCTGCACTTGCTGCCATCGCAAAAGCAGCCACACTCATGTCTCTAGCTGCGTCCCTTTCATAATGATGCCTCATGGGTCTCAGACATGCATGATCCACTCCATAATTCTGTAGGCGTCGTAATATACTAGTAATATAAAGCGCTCCCCTGTGTTGCTTATTTTTATTGAATCGCTGCAGCCATATATGATTTGATTGGTCACGTTCTGACATATATACATTGCATCCATTGATCGTTGTTATTATTATCATTATTCATAAGCGATCTAGTTGAGATATTTGATCGAAAATATCACAAGGTGTGCTTGCATTTGTTACTCTTCCAGTGGTACATGACACAGTGAATTGTCATGTCAATCTCGAGGTTTTAGTTTATGTATACGTATAATCTCGATAGGAGGGATCCCGATAGGAGGGGTCTCAATGATGACGACCCAATAAACGGGTCGAGCCCGAATAGGCGGGGCCTTCGAACCAATGGCTTGGCCGCTTCGGAGGAAACTGATACAAATACCAAGGCTATAGTTTATTAGGCGATGTGCCAACTGGTCCTATACTTCTATTAGGGTTCTAGTCCCCCTTTTATAAGGCAAGGTTACATATATTTTTGGGTACATTTTCGCCCCTTGCCAGCTGGGGAATATACCAGCATATTCCCCTCATGTGATGTATAACGCCCCAAGGGCACAAAAGACTTTTACATGTATAACCACCTTCCTATGTGGGCACTTGCCGTGTCAGGGCCTCGACCCGTTAGGGAGTTTAGTCTGCTGGAGCCATCTTCTTCGAAGACTGTCTTCTTTACTGCAACAAAGACACTTAGGTGTTGGCTATTGATAGCCTCTCGGGGTGCTCTTCCTTGAGAAGGTCAGAATCTCTAGGTGGATGCTCGGTTTATCAACCTTGATCATTGGCACCTTTGGCCCTCCATTGGGTCCTTCCTCGGCCTTCGCACCAAACACCTTCATTTTCGCCAAAGCCTCTATTGTAGCACTAGCACCCTTGAAACCTCTAGGTGCGGGACCGTCTTATCGACCTTAGCCATAGGCTCCCGTGGGCCTTTAGCGTTGGGTCCTTACTCGACCTTCACACCAAAGACCTTCCTGGATCAACTCATCGACCTTGTACATAGGCTTCCATGTGCCTCTAGCGTCATGTCCTTGGATCGACTCATTGAGCTTGGTTGTAGGTTCCCATGGGCCTTTCCCCCTCCCCCCAATAAGTTAAATGCGTTGGAGGCCCCTAAACTTGACAAGTGTCACTTAGGCCTAAAAAATATTTAAAAATGCATTTCTACCCCCCTCCCTACAAACTTGTTAAATGATACAGTACGTGTTGGTCCATACCGATTTGGATGCATGGCTGTGTTTTCTCCAACGTGAGTTCTATGGCAACTTTGAATATAACACCTCTGATACTTGACATATCCCTCTCACTCCATCTCATTTCATGTAGTTCAAAAACTCCATGAGTCCATGATTATGACCCCATGGGGTCGGGCATCTTGAGTTTTAATTAGACATAATGTGGGATGACCATTAATTTTTTGTACCACATTGACCTGAGCAATGTGTGATAGGTGGTTGTGAAAGCCACCACATATAAGTTCAGCATCTCCTTGCGGAAGTTGGTTGGCTCCCCAAACATGACAGAGAGTTGATGCTTCCATGGGGCATGGCTTGTGCTACAAGGATGATCCTGTAGAAGGGTGCTTTGCTTTGGCAGAGACTGGTTCTCGAGATCTTCATTTGGTCTAGGGTGTTGATGACGTAGAGAATGTTCATCCCATTTGCCCCATCCATGAACACCCTTGATAGTTGAATGTGTTTGATGGTTGGACTAACGATGAGTGAAAATAGCCTAGGCCAAGCATGTGGATAGGCATGTGGCTGGGGTTACAATAGAGGAATAATTGAGAGAGAGTTTGTCATGAGTGTACAATGCCATCCTAAGGTTCTTCGGTTTCAACCTCAGGTTGGTTGATATGATTAAATTGAATTGAGTGTCTACGGGTTCAATTCCTATGTTTTTTTTATTCAATCCCTTTTATAGGAGCATGTGCCTCTCTTATATAGGAAGAAGGGAACGGGGTACAAAACGAGTCAGCTTTAACCTAGGGTTTCTTTGCCTATGCTTCGGGCTCCTTCGTCCTGGCTCCAAGTACTCATTTGCCATGTAGGAGGGGGCAACAATGTCTCAACCACTCCCTGATGATTCTGTGTAGTCTAGCGCTTGACCGTCAAGTGTTGTCTGCCATTGCGCGACCTTCCTTGGGGTGAGCCTCCTTTAGGCTTCCTTGGTGCTCGAGGAGCCTCCCCTGTCCAGATGAAGGGGCTTATGAGTGGTCTTAGGGAGTCCCTTGTCTTTATATTTCACGCCTGTTTGCATGACCTTGCCATGGGAGTGGCCGAGTGCCTCATGGCTGTGGAACAGAAAAATAGTGCAACGCCTTTACATCTGTGAGGCTTCAAATTTCTAAGCCGACTTATGGTCTTGGCTTAGGATGTTGGTTAGTCCTGGAGAAGGCTTGGGCAATCATAGGTCTTGGCTCCTAGTCGGTTGGGAACCATGGCATGTGGCCAAGCCCTCGAGCCTCGAGCGATGGTTGCTGGCTTGGTTGGGATTATCCTCCTGACATTGTGGGGCTCCACGGGGGAGGTCAATCCATAGGCCGCCAAACCATCGTTACTCCGCCAGAGGGTACGCACAAGCGTACCTGACGGGTATAGCCCTCGAGCGTTTCATAGAGTCAGTCGGCAAATCATTCGATTTGCTATGTCCTTCTCAAGGACTTAATATACCCCTATGTTAGACTCTCGTAATTAGTAGTATACTCATCATGGGTGAATGGAAAGACACCAAAGACTTTAGCGCCAAATCTTTTCAAAAAGGCAAAAAGAAAGAAGGATCACGGTGCACAAGGCATTGCTTCATAATAAATGGATAGCGCACATCACACCTATACAAACGGTGGTGGAAATACAGGAGTATGTCCTATTGTGGGAAGAGGTCCAACTCATCCAAATCGACCCTAACAGAGAAGACACCATCACATGGCGTTGGACGACAGATGGCGAGTACACCACCAAAAGTGCTTACAATATCCAGTTCGAAGGTTCAGTCAGCAAGCTCAAGATTACACCAATTTGGAAAGCCTTGGCCTGGCCAAAATGCAAATTCTTTGCTTGGACTTTGCTACACAAGGAAATTCTCACTACAAATAATTTGATGAAAAGAAATTGGCCGCATGACCCTATATGCAAACTCT
The DNA here is from genome assembly GCA_023333625.1 of Bothriochloa decipiens. Lineage (NCBI taxonomy): Eukaryota > Viridiplantae > Streptophyta > Magnoliopsida > Poales > Poaceae > Bothriochloa > Bothriochloa decipiens. The sequence goes on along the minus strand of JALGXP010000311.1, from coordinate 18,576 downwards.
GTGGTACAGAACCAGAAATGCCCACCCATTTGTGCAAGAATTGTACTTTCTCAGGACAAGTATGGTCATGTTTGAATTCTTGGTACGGTCTCGCAGCAACAGATGTAATAGGTATAAATGGTTCACTTCACAGGTATTGGCGAAGATGTCAGATCAAGATAGATAAAGTAAACAGGAGGAGGTTCGACGGTCTCATAATTTATTTTTGGTGGAATAAATAGAAGCTGAAAATAGAAGAACTTTAATTTCCAAAATAAAAGTCTTCAACCAAGGGAGGTGGCCTTCCTATGCAAAGAGGAGTTTAATCAATACCAGTGGGCTAGGCGATCAAATGCTAATGTTATCTAGTGGTGTTTTTAGTTTCTTGGTTTTGAGCAGGACAATATATCACCCCTGGTTTGTTTTTTTTTTGTCTTTTCTAGGGATAGTGGAGATGTGGTGTATCGAGTTGTAATTTTTTAGGGGATTTTTGTGTTTTTTGTAACCCTCTTTTTTTCTTATCCGTCTAATAAAAATATGGCAAAAGATTTTTGCCGCCTTTCTAAAAAAATAATTAGTAGTATACTGGGATGACCAACTTTTAAGCTTATTATCTAGGTAATGGTAATCAATGGAAGGCTATTTATGCAATCGACTTAAGAGAGAGGCGTACCGATAGTAATACAATTATCACTCGTGTAATAAACACTGAAATGAAGCACTATTAGTATCGTCACACACATATGAATAAGCTTATTCTATCATACATATAATTTGTATTTGGTTCTATCGTTAAAACCGGATATGACATTGTGGTCACGGGTTCAAGGGCTGGCACAGATACTCTCTATCGATAACATTTAATTATATTATACAAGATTGCACCACCCCAGAGGAATAGGGTCCTAAAATAAACATCGTGAAAATGCAAGCAACAAGATCTCAAAAGGCGTGCTTTAACTAGTTGCCCTTGAAAATGCATTACCAGGGGAGGTTGGAAGGTCGACGACAGAAAATTCACATCTTTATAAATTATAATCGAGATGGTGTAATGTCAGTTTTTTAAACTACACCGAGATGGACAACGTTTTTGACAGAGTCTAAAAACTATTTTTTAACGGAATCTACAAAAAAAACGTTTCTGCTTTGGTGGCTCCCTTGATTTAAATAAATTTCCCCGTGTTTCCGTGTTGGCGTTACTCTAGGCCTTTTGTTGTATGTGGAATGCCGATTAATTGTTCAATATTTAAGTTAGATCTTATTATAGTCAGTTTGTTTTGTGATAAGGAAATAATGATTGCAGCTGAAAACTGTGTTTTTTCTCCCTTGAAATGATATGACGCGCAGCTTCTGCTTATAGTATATATTCTAAGGTAGAGGGCATTTTTTTTGTTTTTTTAGCACTACACATCGCAAATTTATACAAAAATTAAAATCCCCACATGCTCGCCGTTCTCGTGCCTTATTACGCGAGATAGTACATGATATAGCAGAGGTCTATATTTAACTGCGTGTACAGTGTACCATGATCAAGTAAACTGTCATCCATGGAAAAGTTCAACGCATATATACCAAGAGATCGACTCGTCAGATTCATTGCAATGATGGCTGCTTTTTCTTTCATTGATCGATCGATGTGATGGATACGGATCTTGCGGTGTTGGAATATGATAGTTAACTTAATTGATCTAATGATCCATGGTAGTAGGTAAACTACGGATCTACTTGATCTGGAATGTCACTAACAACTGGTTATTAGAAAATTACCAATGGCAATTGAGATCACAAGCCTCACCTTCTTCGTGAATATTGACTGATATTGGCGGTTTTGACTACGTGCCAAAATGAGCATGCGAACCAAGGCACATGTGCTATGAACCTACATGCTTTCCTTTCCTCAGAGAGAGAGAGAGAGAACTACATGTGGATAAACTTGTCTTGTTCAAGTATTATATCGTAGCTAGCTAGCAGGCAGAGGCAGCAACTTTATTGGGTTATTCCTGGGCCAAACGCGCTATTACGCGCACACGCAGCGATCGTCTGCCAGCACCAACCGCTCCTCATGCATGTAATGAACTCAAATTCACTACTAGAATGAACGAGTTTACCTAGGGTTAATTTTCCTAGGGAAACACTGGAAAACTGTAGGAAAACAGTTTCCCTAGGGTAATTCGTAGGGAAAGGCCCCTAGGGAAAATATCGACGGAAAAGATGTCAGTTTACCTAGGGTACTGGCTGAAACCGTAGGGAAACATTCTTTCCCTAGGGGTTACGTCCCCCTAAGGAAACTTCCTTAGACGGCACAGCAAGCCACTTCCTAAGGAATCTTTCCCTAGGAAACACAACCCTAGGGACATTATATCATACATGCATATTTCAATTCAAATGCAGATTCATATTTGAATTCAAATGCAAATTGATATTTAAATTAAAATATTCAAATTCGAATTCACACATGAACCATATATAATTAAGCACTCATTTCATACATTTCATAACCACAAATCCATACATATAGATATATAATATTATCACAAATGCATGACCACAAGTCCATAACCACAAATCCATAAAGTCAAAAGCAACTGTCTAGCAACAGCAGGATCAAATACAACTCTTGGTCCGGTGACAATCAAAAGAACGGATTTTGTTCTTCCTCTACAGGAGGAGAGTAGGTGCCTCCACCACTTGTAGTCTCATTGACGCCATCCACTCCAGCACTTGTCCCACTTGGATGGCCACGAAATACTCCACAGGCGATCCTGCTTATTGTTTCCTCTGGAGTTTCCTCTCGAACATGAACTCCAACAGATGAGCCAAAAGTACCGGCCTGTGAGATTAAGCAAGTCTAAGTTAGAAAAAAATGTTGAATTAATTGCATACAAGGGCCATGAAGTGTTGAAAGAACAGTTAAACTATCAGGCACATAGATTAATATGTTAGGCCACATGAAGAAAAGTGGACTCAACAGTTAAACTCTTGTGTTTTTCTTTTTTCAGTTTGGATAAATTAAAAGTAGTTTGGATAACTTCCCAACCATCGCAAGATCACAATTCAGTGAGCCGATGACACAAAGATGCGAATGAGGAATAGAACCATCCCACCAGTCGCATCTAGCTATACAGCATCTGCACTAGAGTTCTCTATATAAGAAACAACATTAGCCAAGGCCCAAGGTGGGTTACACTTTGCTCTAGTGTTTTCTTGGGAAAAGTAGTTCCCATCCATGTTCGTGATCATGAACACCGGCAACCTGCTGGCCTCCTATACCACAAACAGAGACGTTATCTTCTGCTTCAGGACCCAGCTGCTGCCTGTGGCAATAAAGCATCGACTACGCGACTGACTGACTGTGGCAATAAAACTTCACCAATGGCTGTAAGTTGGCGACAGCGTTTCTGCATTTGACACCCTCTTCTATGTCCTATCGTCCACTCAACCAAACAAAAAAAAAATCTCCATTACCCATTTGCCCATTTCCTATCCATCAGCTGGCTGGCATCACTGAATAAGACGGTCATAAATTTCAATTTTCCTCAAGAGTCAACCGAACTGTAGCTTGCTTCCAAGGCGAGAAATCTCTATTCGTTTCGATATACTGAATATTGTTGAAATTGATAAACCCAAATAGCACAAGCCAGATGAACACTCCAATTCTTGCATAAACTCACAAGCAACTAGTTTAACCTTAATAAGTAAAGGACATCAGACACTCCAGCCTACTCTGACGCGTAACCAGATGTTGACTTTGTGTTCAAATTAAATGGAGCAGAGGAGGCTGCTATGTATACTGCTGAGCAGTAGAAAGAGTCAAAGAGCAGTGGATTATATTTACTACTCTATACGATATAAGTGTATGCCTGTATGGTCAAATCTGTGGAAGCTTGGACCAATCAGAGCTCGGAGACTTTGTTGATTTGCCTCTTGGTCTTGGTATTCTAACTTCAATTGTTCCATATATATAGTATTGTCCAAATAATTTAAAAGTTTAACTAGTTGTGCAATGTTCAAATATTAAAGAGAAGAAAGAACATGATTCCCGTCGTCTATCTGTTGCTATAAGCCGAAAATATTCATACAGCTACAACACTAAAACTATCATCTCTATCTGTTGCTATCCAATTGTAGTTTGCAACTTGTTTAGAATCAACACATTTACATGTTGCAAAAAAACTTCAACATATAGGGAATATCAGGAAAAAAGTGGAGTCTAGTGACAAACTTACATTGTCATTGTTATGAGAGGGGTTTGTAGTTGGCAAAACAGCATATGTTGGAGGCTCAGGTGGGGGAGACATGGGAGCAAGAGCTAGTGGGGCTGGCATATTAGTGTGCAAAGCAATTTCCTGCAATATAAAAATATAGGTTACACACAATTAGAAGGTTGCTAGATTGACACATGAAAGAATAGACGAGAATGCATGACACATCTCACCTCCAAAAACTTTTCTATACTTTGAATGCGAGTAGTCAGCCCTGTTCCCCATTCCAACATCCGTTGGGCATATTCCTTAGCCAAAAGACCATCACTAGCTTCTTGTCTCAGACGGTTTTCCTCTTCTTGACGTTGTCTCCTAGCAGCCATGTCTGAGGCATGGCTTCTTTTCAAGTCAGCTAGGGCTTCATTATCATTGATGGCCCCATTAAATAAAGCCCACTTTCCATGTGGCCGGCCACAACTGCATTGATAGAGAGCTCTAGTATCTATTGGAGAGTGTAGCCAATCAAAATTTGGTCCATTTAATTCGATGGCCTTTCCTTTGTAGTTTTCCTGTGTAATGCAAATAGACAAATAACATCAAAGATATTAAATATAAGTAACATCAAAGTTGTACAAAATTACAAATAAGCATAATTAGTTAATTACCAAACATCTAGTGGCTTCTTCTGTGTTCAGTGAAGTGTCTTCAGGATCTGAGCCTCTATGAGTATGGACCCATGCCTCAATATCAGTCACCTCTCTTCCTAGTTCCTTAGACTACATTCTGATGTGTTTAATTGTGTACTGCCTACAAAAGAATATATGAACCAGAAAACAACAATAGGACACTAACCAACTTTTGTCGTATCGTTGCAATAGAGTTGGATCCTCCTTTGTGGGGTTTAAATTTGTCACTGCTACGATTTTTACGATTTTTCTCAGACTTCTCCTTGAATTCAGGGCTGCTCCATTCTGTGGCCCAAACTACCCAGGCATCTCGTGGAAAATAGTTTGGGTGTTGTGCAAGATACTCGTCCCGAGTCAAATAGTGTTGTCCGGCCATCTTGTCACTGATTTTTCTCTTCTCCACCTTGCGAAAATGATCTAGTGTAGCTTGAATTCTAAAATAATACTTCATGCTTCCAAGGAGTTGTGAGCAGCACACACCAACATGTTCTCTTGAAACATCTTCTTTGGATGGATTGAATCTAAACCTTAACTGCAAAGGTACTAAAAATGTGAATTTTCTGCATCCTAGAACCATATCAGCAACAAGATATTTAAACAGAGAGAATTACCCAAAACCCTTCAGCAACAACATCAGCTTTGGATTTTCCAGATGAGTCCTTTTTTGCTTGGTAATGTTTCCATGTCGATGCCACCACAGTCTTGCCTTTGTACTCAATCAAACCAGGATGATTCCGCTTTAGTAACCCTGTTAATACACTTGAAGGAGTCCTTCCTTGCACATGGGTCCAGGACCTTGCAATATAATCTAACATATTAATTAACATATGTCACGAGTGTAGATTTGCATAACAATAACAATAGAGGTTAACAATACTCACGATTTCCCTTCTGGCTCAATTAGTGGACGATTTTGCTCAATGGGAATAGTTGGGGGGAGTTCTGCACTACCACGCGCATACAATTCTGCTACTTGCTGCTCTTCTTGCTCTCCTGTCTCCATATCAGGAGCATTCTGACTCGAAACTGTGTCCTGTCTAGCAGCCGAACTATTGGAAGATCGACTACGTGTCCCTCTATGTGTGATTGGCATCCCTGAAAACAACAGGCAGCACATCATTAGCAATAGTATTGCAAAAAGGTTACAGAAATGAGAGAAAACAATGTTGTAATTTAAGACTAAATAGGAGTATTACTTCTCCAACTAAAAATCATCAGGATCTTGGTATTCCGCTTCTGTGGCAGCAAGAAAATATTCTGTATTATATCCCTCATGTTCTTCAGCTGGTGTTTCATCTTCTAATGTCACACCATTTCGTTGTTTGATCAGCATGGAAATGTCTTTTGGATCATTAACCTCATCAAAGCCATCAGTAATTGTCAAATCATCTAGGCCTAGTCCAATGTCTACGGTGAACTCACCGTTTAAACCACCTTCTTGAAAGGTATCCATACATGGTGGTTCTTCAGTAACATACTCATCCATTGATGGAATAGACAAATTTGCAAGGGGGTTGACCTTGTGTGCAACCCACCATTTATTCAGGTTTGCATCAGACTTACATGCATATGGAAGATAATACACCTGCTTTACTTGGCTACCAAGAACAAAAGGCTCATTCGCTGGATTACATGAAGCATGGGCAACTTCGACTAGTCCAGACTTTTCTAAGCGCCTCACTCCATTAGTTGGGTGGAACCAATGACAGTCAAATAAAACAAGGCTGAACTCACTACCCCCATCAAACTTCAACTCAATTATGTCTTTGATAATTCCATAGTACTCAAGCTCATTGTTGCCACTATCGTCAACACCAGCAGCAAGCACCCCTGTGTTGGTGGTAGTTAGGTTCCCTCTAGATTTTTCATACCTCTCGGATCTAAACCTGTACCCATTAACTTCATAAATATCATATGACTTGACCTTGAGACCACAACCACGTGATAAACGACATAGGTCACTAGGTATGCTTGCATCAACGTCACACTGCAATGTGATAAACTACCATGTCATTCATGTTTTATTAAAGTGTATGAACCAGTACAAAAAAGATAGAAAACAGCTAGTACCAGTTCCCTAAACCAATCCAACAAATTTGGTTTGCCATGACCAGCACCATTCATGCGTAAATTATCTAGTTGTTTAGGAGTAGGTGGTCTTGCACGTCTCCATTGCTCTTGTTCAAATTTTCTATGGATGTAAACATAGAGATTATGGTCATGATAAATGTTAGTATGTGTATTTGTCAAAATTAGTGTACTTACTGCACAAATTCATCCATTTCAGCCATGTTTGTGAAGATATAAATGATTGCTGTCTTGTACTCTTCCATAGTTAGAAACCTGGTCACTCCTCTACCGCTCTTCCATCCACGCACTTGAAACAAGCTAAGGGTACAATCAGACGGAGGACCATTTGGAGCATAACGTTGTGGACGATTACGGGAGCTCGATATGAGTTGAGGCAAGTACAATGATGTGAAGTGAGATATCTCCTCAACAAGGCAGCCTTCTACTATTGAGGCTTCAACATGAGCCTTGTTACGGACTTTTGCCCTAACCTTTTTTAACAGCCTACAAAGATTTAAGTTATAATTAGTTTGTTGCTGCTTATGACAAGGCACAATGATAAAGAAGACAACTAGAAAAGAAGGTCACCTCTCGACTCCATACATCCATGTATACTTGACAGGACCTCCTACCCTAACTTGATACGGAAGGTGCACTATAAGATGCTCCATTGAATTGAAGAAACCCGGTGGAAAGATTTTCTCCAATTTGCAAAGTATAAGAGGTATGTTTGCTTCGAATTGACGTATCTGGGCACGATCAACCTCCTTGGCACAAAGTACTCTAAAAAAGTAGCTTAGCTCAGCTAACGCCTCCCATATGTCATCCTTGACAAAACCACGCATCATCGAAGGCAACAGACGCTCAATAAATATATGGAAGTCATGACTCTTCATGCCATTTATCCGTAGTGTATCCATGTTTACCCCACTCCTTAAATTTGCTGCATAGCCATCGGGGAATTTTATGTTCATAAACCACTCCATAACAACCTTTTTCTGGTCTCTTTTTAGGGAAAAAGGTGCTCTAGGTCTATCCCACCTATCATTTGGCTTCTCAACCAGACTAAGATGTCTTCTATTGCACATCAAAGCTTGGTCAAGGCGAGCCTTGGGATTATCCTTGGATTTATCAGCAATGTCAAGACATGTATAAAAAATAGCTTCTGCTACATTTTTTTCTGTATGCATAACATCAATGTTATGTGGGCGCAAAAGGTCAGGGAAATATGGCAACTCCCATAGGAACGGGATGTGAGTCCAATTGTGGGTTTTCCCATAACCATCAAAAGATTTTTCTTTGACTGCATTCATGTATGCTAGCACCTCTTTCCCAGTTAATCGGCGTGGAGGTGGGTCATGCACTTCTACACCCTTTCTGAATGCATTCTTTTGGATCCTAAAAGCATGGTCAGGTGGTAGAAATCTTCTATGGCAATCAAACCAACTAAACTTGTGCCCATTTGGTAGCCAAGTGCTATCCACATCTGCCATACAATCAATACATGCCAACCCACCATGTGTAGACCATCCAGAGAACATGCCTAATCCAGGATAGTCATGAATGGAATTATGGTATGAAACCCTCATTGTAAAATTTCTCTTTGAGAAACTATCATATGTTTCTACTCCTGTCCAACCTTTCTTCATCTCATCAATTAGTGGTCGCATGAAGACATTCATATTCTTCCCGGGATGCTCTGGTCCAGGAATCACTAGACTAAGAAATATATTTTCCTCCTTCATACAAAGAGCCGGAGGCAAGTTCAAAGGAATCACAAAAACAGGCCAGCAAGAATATTGGGCTTTTCCAAAGCCAAATGGATTGAAGCCATCTGTAGCCATAGCAACACGAACATTTCTAGCATCCATATTGAAATTTGGGCAGACCATATTGAAATGTGTCCATGCTTCAGCATCAGAGGGGTGGACCATAACATTTGGGTTAGCACGTGTACCCTCCTTGTGCCACCTCATGTGTTTTGCAGTTTGTGGCTCCATAAACAGCCGCTGCAACCTTGGTAAGATTGGGAGATAACGCAGCACCTTGCGTGCGATTGGCTTTCGTTTACGCCCTTGTGATGGTTCAGCAACTACATATCGGCTTTCCTCGCAGAAATCACATTTTTCCTTTTTTTCATCTTCTTCTCCATAGTATATCATACAATTGTTGGGGCATGCATCTATCTTAACATATGGCATTTTTAAACCTTTAAGAAGACTCATGCACTCATACAGTTTCTTTGGCATTTTATGGTTCTCAGGCAAGATATCATCAAGTAGACTCAGTATCTTATTAATGCATTCTGCACTAAGGTTGTGCTGTGACTTAACTGCCATCAAGCGTGTCACGGCGGTTAGTCGAGCAACACTAGTGGAACCATGGAGTGGCTCTTGTGAAGCTTCCAGCATGGCATAAAATGCCTTTGCATCAGCTATTGGTTCATCTTCTACTTCCATATCATCTATGGGCATTGCATCACCTATGTTAGCTAGCATTTCATCTAAACCATCAAGGGTATCATAGCCATGTTGCAATGTAGGCTCTCTATAAGGTTGCTCCCCATGTTCGGTCCATATAGTGTACCCAGGAGTAAATCCTCTTTTACACAAATGCGACGTCATAACACCTCTTCTCCGCCTAACTCTATTTGCACACTCCGAACATGGACAAACTACTCCAAACTTTTCAGAATTAGGCACAGCCTTGAAAGCATCATCTATAAAAGCATGTGTGTTTCGCACCCACTCCTCAGAATGACAACCATTGTCCTTCCAACCTTGGTACATCCAACTACGATCCTCTATTGACATTGACATATCTAGTTATTGTAGCAACAACAAGCCCCTGTTCAATTTCTAAAACCCTTAGCAGACACCCAAAATAACAGTGTGGTACTACAAGCATCACAATGTACAAAAAAGAAGCAAGGAAATAAAATATTTCTCACCTTCAAGCTTTGGTTGCAGAACTGGACAAATGCAGATCCGAGCCCTTCTCTATCCCTCTCCAACCTTCCTTGCAAAAATCAAGATCTTCTCTCCACACTTGAATCTGAGATCTGAAATGTGGATGTCAAAAATTGCATCTCTCACACTTACACTGCTACTTACAAGCAACACCCCCACTAGGCGGCCTCACACGATTTCTCGCTCACATACGCACCAGCATGATTTGATCCTGCAGGCTGTGGCTTCGTGCATTGCTATTCTAACCACTCCACCTCGAACTAACTTGTGGCTAAATGATAGGTACATTATTTTCTATTTACTTCACTAGATTTCGAAATGAGTATTCAGGACATAAACATACTCAAAAGAAAAAAATATCTTAACTGGAAAGTTGTAGATATTGTCAAGTACGACAGTTTTGCTTTTGGGCATTTGTCGATCAGAGATTGTTTGAACATTATCAACATGTAAGAAGTTCAAATAGAATCTTCCTTTGTCAATGATTTCAAATGAAAAAGTTTTCAACTGCAAGTTGCATATAGCTCTTGGAGATCTACCATTTTGATTTATATTATTTATCAATCAAAGATCAATTTTAGAATTTTAAATTTCAAAATGTGAGGATTTAGAATTAAATTTTGGGACCTTTGATTGTTTCAAATGAAAAGGTATCTCTAGATTTTTTGGTCATTTCTCTATCCAAGAAGTGGTTTGAAAATTTTGATTTTTTGTCAAAATATGATGACTTTAAATAAAGAATCTGAGGGCGAAATGTCTTCATTTGACATTATTTAAAAAGGTTATAAATTTTACTGCGTTGTACCTAGTTTTAGGAACCGCTCTAGATCAATATGGATGAGAGGAAGGGGATGTGGAGATGATGGACCTGGATGCGGCACTGCTCTTTCTGCTGGCAGCTCCCTCTGCTGGCGGCGCGGCGCCCTCTGCTAGCGGCGCCCGGCGGTGAAGAGGAGGGCGGCGCTAGGTCGCGAAGAGGAGGGCGGCGCTCGATCTCTGAGAGGAGGGCCGGCGCTGGGCGGCGCTCTGTCGCGGAGGAGGGCAGGCACGGCCGGCGGGGCGGTGCTCGGTCGCGGCCGCGTCCTGGGGTGGAGGGGCGGCGCTGGGCGGCGCTCTGTCGCGGAGGAGGGCCGGCGCAGGTTGTGGAGGAGGGCAGGCGCGGCCGGCGGGGCACCGCTCGGTCGCGGCCGCGTCCTGGGGTGGAGTGGCGGCGCTCGGTCACGACCGGCGGGGCGGCGCTGGGTCGCGGCCGCGTCCTAGGGTGGAGGGCCGGCGCTGGGCGGCGCTCTGTCGCGGAGGAGGGCCGGCGCAGGTCGTGGAGGAGGGCAGGCGCGGCCGGCGGGGCGGCGCTCGGTCGCGGCCGCGTCCTGGGGTGGAGGGGCGGCGCTCGGTCACGACCGGCGGGGCGGCGCTGGGTCGCAGCCGCGTCCTGGGGTGGCGGGGCGGCGCTCGGTCGCGGCGGCGTCCTGGGCCGGCGGGGCGGCGCTCGGTCGCGGCCTGGGGCGGCGGTCGGGTGCGAAAAGGAATCTGGGCGCGTGTGCGTGTGGACCGGGGTGGGGAAATTTTGGGTAGGGTTTAGGATATCCCTACGGTTTATCTATATTCCTAGGAAAATATGTCCTGTTTCCTTAGAATCATCCCAACGAATCCGCAGGTTTCCTAGGGAAAGAGAAGTTTCCCTAGGAGCCGCATAACTAACCCTAGGGAAACATATCTTTCCCTAGGCCGCCGAGAAAACGGTAGGGAAAGAAAAAACCCTAGGTAAACTCGTCGATTCCAGTAGTGATTAAACGTTAATAGATCGATGCTGTTCCTGTTATCTATATGCTTAAGTTGAATAATCGAGGCCGCTAAAAAAGATCCCAAGCAGAAAATGACATGGATGCAAAACGCATGCTTGCCTGTTGTTTGGAACAGAGCATCCAGCAGGCTCCTTTTTTTAACTCACATATGGCACGTGAAAATGTGATAACGCATACCAATCAAAGCATGGTTTTTTTATGTGTAACGTAATATACATGCTCTCGTGGCCGACGGATGGCCCATGCATGCATACATCTTGCCGGCCGTCGCCGCCATGACATTGCCTGCTTCTGAAGTGTTCCAGAACTTGTTAACGAGTTGATCAGCAGGTTTTGTCATTGTTATTAGCTAGCTAGTAGCATAAGGTATTTCTAATTAACCATCACATGCATGACTAGTCAATTGTCAGTTTGTTACATATATGATTAGTTCGCATGTTTCACATATATTCACCATTATTTCCTCATGCAAATTGAATGGTGATGGTACGCACTACTATATATTATTAGGTCGATTACAAATCATCAGTACTATGATTCCTACTTTTCATCAGTATGCTGTATGTATGAGAACAATTATGAAGGATGAAATATATAGAGGTAACCATGTCCTGCAGTCCTAGCTAGCTAGCTAATTAGCTAGCAAGTGGCAAGTCATATAACAACAAAGAACGACAACTCATGGAGGTTTGACATCTGCAAGAATCAATCAAGCCGCCTGTCAGCCTGTGTGTAGCTTTCCCGGGATTCAAGTGGATGGTATGGCCACGACCAAAAGGTGTAGGCCATAGTAAGGCCACTGACGGTGCTTATCGATCGTCTACATCTACATGGTTTTAGGTCACGATTTATGTATGAGATGGATGTGATATGATGTGTATGATAGAGAGGTTATTAGGTAATAATAACGAACCTACGTACACATGCCCTAAATATATACTTCCAAATTAAAGGCTTTGCATTGCACAAGAGACAAGACACATCCCACCAATTCCTACCTCAGACCAGCACACATACGCAACGCGTCTTGAATTAGCTAATATAATCCAGTACCCCTGAAAAAAGAGAACCAACAACCCAGATAGCAATGACTCTAATGCATAAAGCTAATGGGCATATTTATGCATGCATGCGCCATTTCACACTAGTGTTTTCATATATATCATGGACTTACTTTAAGAGATGATTCACCGGACCTTGCTAGCTTCAGTCATTTTGTGCCTACAGATGTAATATCTTAGTTTCCACAAAAAGGAAACCCCGGCTACCTACTTCAAAAGAAACCATGTCGGGAAAGTTGTAAGTTATGTGGCACATAAATGATGACCAATGGGTGGCTTGTTAGTCGGGATCACAACTCGATCCCTACCCCTAGGGATAAAGCATCCCCCAAGTCATTGACACAAAAGTGGAAAATTCTCTTTCGCAGGGTGGAGAAAAAGCCACAAACCCTATCTAATTAGGACGTGCCATTAGTGGCGAGGACATGCATGCAGCTGTAACCGTTAGTGGACGAAGTGGCCCTTTTTTTTATAAGAACAGGGAGTCGAAATCTGTCTCATGCAAGCGACGACCTCTGACTTGCTACTCAAGATACATGTGTACCTTTAAGCTAATGTTACTTGCAGATGCGTTAGATGTTACATATACTTTGGTCTCAGATCTTGTTCGTCACCAGAGAAACAATGCAAGGATCGAGCTGAGTGCCAAGACTAACAAAGTAACAACACACGTTACAGTTGGACGATCAAGGAAAACCTAATGCATCATGAAGCGTACATATTAAAATTTTCTCGCGTAGTACTGAATTACATACTTCATAGTGCACGTTCCTCTGATGCAACGAAACCCACGGCTAGTTATGTGTGTCTGTTAGCATATCCATATGCTTTCCTCCAAGGATAAATATTTTTCTAACCAGCTATCGGAATTCAGATCGCGCCGATCAGTTCCTACCTACTCACGCATTCACCATAGATTAAACTAATTGACCATTATCATCTTCCTCTTTACAAAAAGAAAATTACATTATTATCCAATTCCCAAACTGCAACTTGCGCCCCCTTTAATATATAGCACGCATAATTAATCCCCCTCTAATAAAAAGCTGGCGTATTTATTTGTTGGTGCGTCACCAACCTTTCCTTCACTACCGAAAACGACGTCTTTACCGAGTGCCACAGTCTTTGCCGAGTGGCAAAGCTCGGGCACTTGGCAAAGACCCTCTTTGTCGAGTGCCTCCTACTGGCACTCGGCAAAGGACCTCTTTGCCGAGTGCCTGGCTGCTCTTTGCCGAGTGCCTCAGCAGTGGCTCTCGGCAAAGAGTAAATTGAAAAAAAATAGGCCCGTTGGCCACGCAACGGCCCAACAGGCCCAGCCGGCGACACGTATATATACGCGCGCCCCGCAACCTCCAAACCCTAATCTTCACCCGGCCACCCGCTCCGCTCCCCAGGCACCGCGCGCTGCACGCCCGTCCTCACCGTGCACCGCCACCACCTGTCCGCGCCGCCGGCGAGGCCCCGACCCCGACCCCCGGCGGCCCCTGCCACGACCGGATCCGTGGCCGGCGAGCCGCACCACCCCCGCCGAGCTGCGCTCCCGCCCGCCCGGCTGCCGGGCCTGTCCCACCGAGCCCTCTCTCTCGCCGGCGGCGCGGGGCGCGGCGCCCCGGCGGCGCTGGGTGTGGGGACGACAGCGTGGGGGAGGCCGCGCCCACCTGCTGTCGGCGGAGGCCGCGCCCATCGCAGATCCACGCCCTCGCTAGCCAGGAAGAGCGAGGCCAAGCCGCCGGACGGGGAAAGGGTAGTGGCGCGCCGACGCTGCTCGTCGGCCGTCGGGGAGCGGCTGGGCCACGCACAGGCGAAGGATGGGAAGGGGCGGGACCGCGCACCCGGGCTGCTCCGCCGGTGCTCGTGGAAGAGCCGGGCCGCGCCACGGAGCGCGCCAGCTCCCTTGCGCACCTGTGGCTCCCCAACCACGCGCCGTGAGGGAGAGGCGGGGCCGCGCCGCTGCTGCTCGGGGCGGCGCTGCGCCGTCAACGGTGGGGGAGGGGAGGGGCGATGGGAGGACACGCCGCCGGCGGTCAGGTGTGTGGCGGGCCACGCCGTCATCGCGAGCATGCGGAGAGGGTGGCAGCGGTGTTGGGCGGCGGCGCTCGAAACGGCGGCCGGAGGGCGGCGTGGCGGCCAGGTGGCACTCGGCAAAGCCTTCTTTGCCGACCAATTCTTTGCCGAGTGGGCTTTGCCGAGTGCGGCCGGCACTCGGCAAATCCGGCGGATCCAGTAGTGCTTGTGATAATTCTTATAAGTGCTCAAATGCAATGTACATCTGTGAGGAGTGGAAAAAGGATGATTTTCTATATGATATATGTTGAAAAACATGTATTATTAATTCATTTTGAAGGAGAGTGTGATCGAATGAGAGCTCAATTATAATGGCCCAAGGCAACAATCAACGTAAGAAAAAATAAAAAACTAAACGATTATTATCGACTACGCATAGAGACAACAAACAAACAAAAAGAGAACAACTTGAACTAAAATCAAGTTACCACACAAGCAACTTTTGCAGCCCCAGCAATACCAATACCAATATATATATACACACACACACACACGCGTACTGACCACTTGGGATGATCATCGTCCTAAACTGTTTTCGTGTAGGAAAAATGATCGTCATCAGCATTTGGTAGACATTGTGGCAGATATTTAATTTAGTAATAATCAAACAGCCCCATCCAGCTAAGCTTTTGTGATGCCTGTAATATGTGCGCAACAGTAGCATGCAGCAGCATGAGACAAAAGCACGCATATGTCAGTCATTCGCTGTCGAGCTAGTGGCCATGTTGAGCATCTAATACACTTACTATTCTCTGCTGTCTGCCAATAATAGTTTAGTATTACTGCCGTCAGTGATCAATGGCTAATTATATATATATATACATATGTATATAATATAACAACCAGATCATGCATACATGCACTTCAGCCGAGGCTGCAGAATTGCAGATTGTTAATTCATATGCATGCGTCACAGCTGATAATTTTTCAGGCATGCAAGTTGCATTTTGCATTGTTAATAAGCAAATTTATTTTGTTTTCATCATGATTGCCAGTCATAGGGTATAGCTTCACTCTTGTACGCTGGAGTAGTATATACTACACACGTAGTATTATATATCTAACTCATGCACCAAATTGATGATAAACAAAGGGCTGTACAATATATATCTCTATAGTAGTAGTTATTATTATATATGTTAGATTAGCTGTGGAAACAGACAGAGGCCGCCATAACTTTGTCGTATATGCAACCCCATCTCCACACATGCATAAACCAACTTAACAATTGGGAAGAACAAAGGTCAAGAGAATATAGCTGGCTAGCGACAGAGTGATTGGAATTCCTAATATTGGTAATCCTGGGCACATAGTTTATGTGTCCTTCTTTTTTATCTAATGTTAATATACCCTTGGAATGAGACGGCTCACCTAGAATAATACAATTTGCAACTCTGTCTTGTGCCTCCATCTCTTACCCAAGATTCGAAGCAGGATCACCCAACAATATTTACCTTTGTAGGTCATGCATTATTGCATTTAATCTCCCCGCACTTGTGCTAGATTTATTCATATAGAATTTAATATTTTGTTAAATACTACGTACTACATCTCATTCCAAACGTAGATCCTTTAGGACATTGACATATATAATATCCATGACACTTTGACACATGCAAAAAAAAATATAAAAAATACCATTTTGATTAGTGAAAATTCATATGCTGCAAATTTAAGGTGCGGTATTTTAGTTATGTCACAAGTCAAAATTCACCAGGTTTGGTCAAGTTTCTAGAAAAATACTAACATATGCACCATCGGATTACTTTCACTGAATCATGTCTTAAACACATTACATATGGTAACTTGCACATGCCTTTGTTCAATTGGATCTGTTGAAGAACCAAATCGCTGACATTGAAAGAAAGGTTTTTGCACATGCTTATACTATGATACTTTCATATAGCTCATGTTGGTACTTAGGCAGCTGGCGGAGTGTAACTTCCCATACCTCATCAAGTTGATCAAGGGTGTCTTGTCTTTGCTTCCTCTGACTTCTCTTCATAGCCCTTAACTCGTGGAGACCCGTAGTCAAGGCTAGCTCAAAGAACGATGTCGGCGCCATAGACTAGAAAGAATGAGGTGGTCAATCGATTATCGTTTGAATCTCTAGATAACCAAAGGCAACTCGACTTACATATTGGCTAGTAAACTTCTTCACTTAATCGAAGAGAGGGGAATGGATGTGCCCTTTATACACAAGTGATGTGGGGTGTAGTGGTTAGAGGAACTAGGCATGAGGCCACATGCCTTAGGTTTGAATCTTGCTGGTATCGGTGCACACATTTTCACAAAAAATCATGTAACTTGAAACTGTGCAACTAGTTTTGTTCTCTTTTTTTTTGCCCAGTTTTAGGATTTCTAGTAACCGCTATCACCACCGGTTGGTAACACGGTCATCACCACTGTAGTGATGGCCATTCAGAACTGGTGGTGATAGTGTTTCTATAGTAGTCAATGAACGAATTCGAGAATTGATCTGACTCCTTCATTTGTATCAAGTGATTGCCAAAGTAGGCATCAAGGAATCATAGAGTTTTTGCATCCTTCTATGGAACCTATCACCTGATCTATGTGAGGTAAGGGGTAAGGGTGTTTGAGACATTGTATTAACGATGGTATAATCATTGCACATCATTCTCCATTGCTCATTTTTTCTTTTCTACAAGGACTTGGTTTGCAAACCAGTATGGATGTAGCACTAGCTAGTTTGATGAAACCTATTGGTAGAAGTTTAGCCACTTCCTCTCCTATGAAACTGTGATCCTACTCATATGCCTTTCCTCCTCGAGTTGGAGTTGAAGTTGTTTGACCAGCTTAGAGATGAGTTTGACCTTTAGAGAGTAGGTGCTCGACGACCATCCTAAGGATACCAGGCATGTCGAGTGGCTTCCATGCAAAGATGTCTTTATTCTAGTATAGGTGTAGTATAATGGATCGTTGGATATATAGAGGCCATTATAAACAGGGATGGAAAATCATATAGAATACGTAATTGGTAATGATGAATATATATCTCTAACAATCTCGGACCAACACTATAGAGTATCCATATGGGTATCACCAATTCACCATACATGCATAGCGACAATAAAGAGAAGCAATTAAATAGAAGCGATTTTAACCTTATGTGTTTGAGATCGATATATCCATGAATTTCTAATTATATTTTTATCCTACGGGAGTACACGCATAGCGCACAAATAAGGGGAAGCAAATTAAACTGAAGCAATTTTAACCTTATGTGTTTCAGATCGATATATTCATGAATTTCTAATTATATTTATATCGCTCATGAGAACAGTTAAGTTGACTGGCTTTTGCTACGGTACTCCGAAATGACCGTAGACCGTCTATTTGTTCCGATCCAACGGTCACGATCATCTGTTATCTCTTAGGAGGTAATAGTATTTATTGAATTTTTATTTTATAAAAATAGGGTAAATAATATTTGGTTGTTAAGATTTGGTCGATGGTTACCAGGTCACGCTAACACAGGGTAACACACACGTTGCCTGCACTTTAGAGTTTGGACCTACAAGTTACATGACACGCTTACACGTTACGCCGACTCTTGTTACCACGTACTACACGTTATCAAACTATATCAAGTAGAAATTTAGAAATAAAAAAATACTATATTAGTTGGATCACGCATGAATCAATCACATCAAAAATAACTAGTGTGCCATTTTGTTTTTTTTTTTTTGTACTACTACTATTGCCGTTGTTTGAATTAGTGT
>JALGXP010000310.1:0-39251 GCA_023333625.1 Bothriochloa decipiens | reverse complement strand
GTGTTTGTTTCTTCGGTTATTTGTTAGTCCATTTTTTATGGGTCTGTCTACTCAGTACGCGTGTGTTTTTTAAGTTATAGCACGCGCATGTTTTTAGGTAAGAAAATATACGAATATAAGGCAGGCATAAATCTGTATGTTTTATAGTATTCTAGCACATAAATTTTCCCAACCTAATAGTAAGAAAAATCCATGTGTTGTTCCTATAACTAGCACACAGAAACCAACAAAATGAAAAACCATGTGTTTTCAAGGAATTAGTACACGAATTTGTAATTATACAATTTGTATTTATACTAGTTATATTTATATTTGTACAAGTTGTATTCTGTTCTAATATGTTACAACCAATTTTTAAAACAAAGCACAGGCCCATCTGTCCTAATTCCTTCTTTTGCGAGCGAGGCCCAGAATCTGTCTACAAGGTCCGGTTGTCCTAATTTGCTCTCGTACTATTGTTGCAGCCTAGGAACCTGACAAAACCCAAAAAAGCCCAGCAACCATACTAGTGACCTTATATATGACTAACTTGGCAAAGAAGAAAGCCTAAACAGATCAGCCAGATCTATTCTGAGGACGAGCTCTGCTCTCCTCATGCAGACAAGGAAAAAGGGGACAAAACCCCAGATTACAAGAGGGGGAAACAAAGGAATCATCAGAAACAAGCAGGAGCAACTAACCTAAGGATAATCAGAGGTCAGCAAACAATATTTCTATCAAATCATTCTCCTTGTTCCCTTCTATTTATGGCCAACAAACAATAATTATGGATCCATCAGCTCTTGAATTCTTGATCTGAAACAAGCTGTATAGAGTTATTGCAAGTGATTAGACCAACATATGCCTATTACAGTGCAAAGTAAAATTTGCTACACTTGCATTCTTAATTTGATGCAAATTATATTGTAACACAATGTAATTGTGCTAGTCTGAATAATTTTATATGTCTAGGAATGAGCAATATGCCTAGTAGGAACATGTTAGTCAGAGATTAAGCCAATGTACCTACAGGTTTTTTAAGCCATTCAGCACAAATAAAATTAGTAGAGAGAGTAGGGCTACTTATTGTTTGTGCTAATATACAGTACCCATTGCATTAAGTGTATAGGTTTCAGACCAGGAACAAGAAAAAAGCAGGAAATCACAAGATCCTGGGAGCAACAACTGACCTCAGCAGAATCAAAGGCGAGCAAACACCATTTGTATCCAATTCTTCTCCTAAATCCATAAACTAATTGATCTAACTCAATCCATGATGCCTGGATCCCTGAAAATTCTTCATTTCTTCATCTCAAACAATGTGTACAGAATACAAACTCGATTAGATTCATCTTGAACACAATCTGCAATAGCTATATGTGATTGCTAACTGCTGGAGAATGAATATGAAAGCATAATTAGAAAAATTTGTTGCTTAACCTCTAGGAAAATAGTGTTGTGTAACCAAAAGCACAAGTACATATTGCCCACAAATAAAATTGCATATCCTAAAAAATAGAATTGCAGTGTCAAGTAAATGCAATTTATATTATCATTAATTGTAATTGTGTATCTAATAGTTAAATCAAGTATAGCATGTTGTCAGGTTAATACATTGCCTGCTAGTTCTTGTGCTAGTTCTTGTTTTTGCTAATATATAATATTTTTGGCACTAAGTGTATAGGTTTCAGATCAGAAACTACTACATGTCTGGGTTTACACTAATAGTTTTTACTGAATTTTCACAAAGTTAAAAAGTTCATTGTCAACAGTGTATATTGACAAATAACAGATTGATAGATTGCTAAAACAATTAAGACAAAAACATTAATATCTAATGTATTTCTTATGTTTTCAGGAACCAATTCTCAATATGGATGGGCACTCAGCACCATATTATGATTTCAACACGGTAGAACGGATGCATCCATTTTCATCAGATCTAGCATTTATTAACTAACATAAGAAGAAACATAAGAAGAACAGAGGTAGTTGCAGGCCAGGCCAAAGGCCTTTGACACAGATATTGCACAATAGGTGATCTAGAATTCATAACCTAGTATTGATATTGCATAGTAGGTGATCTAGAATTCAGAACTATATATTATTCATCATAAAAAATGTACAGTAGGTGCCCTGGTTCCTCACTGTGAATAAGGAAAGAATCCAGCATACACTATGTGAGATGATAGTTGCATCATCTAGATTGTAGAATCACTCACACAAAAATGCAAGTTTCTGGTCTAATTTCTGGAATCAATTTTGCAACCTCACAATTAATTCTGAAGCCTCACACAACTTATTATTTATTATGCATTTACTATAATCTAATTGCTACTAATTATAAATCACAGAAATAGGAATTGCAGATTTGACACAGTGCAAATTGTACTTGCTGCTAATGCAATTATACCAAATACAGTTTTCATCTGGTGCAGTATACAGAGATGGCTACGAAGAGCCTATAATCTCACAATCTGATTCTTTGTTAAATCATACAAAAGAGGGTCCAAAGTAGCACATCAGTCAAATGCGGACTAGTTATTAGCCTATTGTTGTTATCTAATTAGGATGAACTAGTCCATTGTCACACAAGTACAAAGATGGTCCAAAGAGCTTACCTCTAACAAACCGACCCAGTCCCAGACGCAGCCCAATTAGGATGGAATTGAACCCACCTGCTTAAAGAAACATAATATGACCAAAACTAAGACCACAGCGGACAAAAGGCAAAATGTGTTTGCAAAATTAACACATAAGACAGTCACATATCACATAGGACAGATGACAGATCACCATGCTAACAATTAGTTTGATGACCACATACACAGATCAAAAATAAAAAAAATAATATAAATTAGTTTGATGGCCACATACCATAAGTTGCAGATTGGACCTATAGAAATTGCAACTAATCAAATCTGCATATTTAGCATAAAACGTGTGCAATAACAGTAGCTTAATGTTATGGTGCAGAGGATTAAGTTGGTTTGACAAAACGACTTACTACTACAAACCTAACTCTGCCACATTAGTTCAGTGGATTGTACAATCAACACCTACTATTGACTTACAGGATAATAGAGAAAAAAATTAATATGACTTCAAAGTCACAAATCACAAAATTGTGATTATTTTAATTGGTAAGGAAAGACATTCAGTAAATATGCCCCTTAATTTACACTAGC
This sequence comes from Bothriochloa decipiens, assembly GCA_023333625.1. Lineage (NCBI taxonomy): Eukaryota > Viridiplantae > Streptophyta > Magnoliopsida > Poales > Poaceae > Bothriochloa > Bothriochloa decipiens. Next base: position 36,084 of record JALGXP010000310.1, on the reverse strand, counting down.
AACAACTAAACAGAAAACGATGGACTTAGGTTCAAGGTAAATATGCCCCTTAATTTAACACCAATATCACCAACTATTTGGATTTTGTAAATCACATTGACACAATGTCAAAGTAATGGATGTTTGTATTAGCCCTACTGCTGAAACCTGCAGAACTCCCTAGCATATTTGAAGGTGAAACTAAGAAATGCCAGAGCACCAAATCATCAAATCAAAACAAAAATGATCTATGTCAAATCCACACAGGTTAAGTGCACAGGAGGATGTGTTGTGTCTATTTCCCTGCTAAAAGTAGCAGCCATAACAAACAGTAAGAGTTCAAGCATTTAACTTACATGAGATTTCTCTGAACCCAGTGCCAAAAGTGCCTTATCTTCTCATCCAGTGCTAGAAGCGCCTTCTCTGAGCCATCACTAGGATCCTTTATCTTAAAGAACATGAAAAAAGCAGGGAAAATCTTTGATCCCCTATCATCACAATTCACATCACAACCATATCAGATAACATGCCATAAGCACTAAGACAACTGCTGAAGCTCAAAATTGAAATTTATATCAACACAACGTCTGGACCTTCTAGCCCTCCAGTAGATACCGAAGGCCACTACCGTATCTGACAAGGGGACACAAATAATAGCATGCACTCTGTAAGTAACCAAATCAGACAAAAGACAATAAATAATTGTATAAGACTAGCACAATTACAATTACAATTGACAATTTTTTCTATAGAGAGACAATTGACAAATTTTACAAATAAGACTAGCACAATGATAATTACAATTACAATTGACAATTTTTTTTATAGAGAGACAATTAACAAATTTTACAAATAAGACTAGCACAATTACAATTATAATTGACAATTTTTTTCTATGGAAAGACAATTGACAAATTTTCCAAAATGAGACTAGCACAATTACAGTTGATAATTATTTTCTATGGAAAGACAATTGACAAAATTTCCAAATGAGACTAGCACAATTACAATTGACAATTATTTTCTATGGAAAGACAATTGACAAAATATCCAAATTAGACTAGCACAATTACAATTCAAAAACTCTCTCCCAAGGCCAGCACAAAGACAGAGGATAATTTGTTTTCTATGGAAGGACAACAGATAAAATTTTCTCCTTACAACGACACAATTACAAAAATAGGATATGAAATAACAACACAAGCATATAGGCAATGGGCAATGTTCGGCCTCTTTCTATCAGCCTCATCTTTTAAGAAACTGAATCCATGGATCAGTTGAAGAGATGTTAGCATGTTTTGATTGCACATTCAGATAGTAAGCAGTATTTTGCTTCAGAAACATAGCAGGCAAGTGGTTTACTACTACCTGTCAGAGCAAAGTAGGAATCAAAGAGAAGAAACAAACAGTACCGCTCCAGCATTATTTTAAATGCTTACATAGTTGCATAACACAACCCTGTCTTCGGGGGTCACGATATCTACAGGAAGTAAGCCTCGCATAAGCATAAACGTCCCTCAAGAGTCTTGTGTAAACTATTTATATACTACTTAAATTGGTTATGTAGGCATACGTAGTCTTGCCTCAAGTTACACTTCTGCCACAACATTTCAAATTTCTAAACAAAGAGCACATTACGCAGCCAGGTAGCTCACTTGAACTTGTTTACATGGTTAGCAGTAAAATATCTAATACAATGTCTCACGATTTTCAAATCATACACGCACTGGTTGAGGTAGGATCTGAGTGATCCAGAACATATAAAACCATACTCAAAGTTAATGCAGCTACTAAACATTGAAGGATGCATGTCTGTCTAATTTATAACTTGTAATAAAATGAAATATTTATATAGGCAATAAAACAGAGGGGGTCTCATGTGGAATTCAAGGATCAAAAGAGGGATATCATAAACAGGGGTCAAAAAAAACATACTTCGCTGGATGTCCTGTCACCACACAAACAGGTTTCTCTACATCTGTGATAAACAAAAGTATTATGAAAAGATCAAGGCTTGCACAGAAACTTGAACCAAAACTGCTAAAAACACACACATTTTAAAGGAACTGCTAGCAACAGAGAAAAAATAATATAGCACAGACAAAATCTAAGGCACTTACAAGGCGATGATGTTGTAGAAAGTTCAGACTCAAATGTTCCAGACGTGAATCCCCTAACTGAGCACAATACTGATAATCAAGTAAGGAACTCCTAATTTTCTAAATTTAGGATTCATATGCAAACAGACTGATGATAATCCAATAAAGAAGTTACCATCTCTTGAGAAAAAAAACAGATTTTAGGACCCTCATAAGTGTCCTTATGAACAACAGCTTTTTTCTTCACTTCCTCCTCCCTTGCCGGTACACATTCTAGATTTCTTAAGTTCATGATCTCTGGAAACATAGCAAATAAACGATTAAAATGTAAAAGGCACAACACAGCCGATGCTGGCAAACTCCATCTGTGTATTTCTGGATAAGGTAGAAGAGAAACAGAGTCTAAACCTGTTTTAGCTGCTTCCAAAAGCATCTCCTCTTGCGTCATCCGCTTTTCCTCTCCCTCCTTTTTCCTGTTAATTGGCTGGCAAGGTACAACAGAGTGTAACAAGTAAGCCAACACAAATTAAAAACAAAACACAAAAGGAGGTTGATAGAAAGAGGTGCCAACACACACTTCTTTCTGAAGCTGCTCAGATTTTTTTTCCTAAGATCTCTACTCAATGACAACCAAAACAATGACCATCCACATCCAGTTCACATCTATCATTAAGAACTTAAAACTAAAATATACATCAGGCCTAAAAAAAGGAGATCAAGCTCTGCATCGTGAAGGTCACATTGAGAAATGGGATATCAATGATATACTGAAACTGACCAAATAGACAGATACACATGTTGGACAGATGGGAGAACGAAACAAAACACAAAGCTAAACCTCCTATTTTCATCGCTTAATGGCAGGTAAAAACTGAACCATTATATGGTGATCCTATGCACTCATATATATAAAGACAAGACGTACACAATAACCTGAAATACTGAATTTCAGTAACTAGAGTGAACTAATAACAGGCTGGTAACTAGGTGCAGTATCCACGAAATGAAATGGTGATTGGGTGCAGTATCTAGGAAAAAAAATGCAGAGACTGAACTGCAAATCCGAGCCATCATGGCATCCGTAAATTGCAACCCTGTTTCTCTCACCTCCCGCTCCCAGACCCAAGAGGACACTTAATTCTAGTTCTAGCAGCAGCAGCAGCAACTAGCATTGATTCCTTAGAAGCAGTAAATGCTAATATGCACAAAGCAAAGGATATGCCAAATGCATTAGAGCCACAAAAACATACTGGCTTGCAGCTACTGAAGAAGAAAAACATGCTCACAGGCTCACATATCATACTGAATGGCAGCTACTAGAGAACAAAAATATTCAAGCACTACTGAGAGGAAATGAAAATAACAATGAAACTAAAAATAGGCACAACTGAACTACTAAAATATACGATACTTTAGCATCATGTTCTTGTTTCTCTTCCCCAAATTCCAATTCCACATCCTATCCAAGGTGGTTTCCCACCGGCCATTAACTCATCCATTTACAGACCAAAATAGGTACAACTGAACTACCAAGAATAGACATTGCCATGCATAGACATACAGAAGCAAATCGGCAGTTCATAAAATCCCCATTTCCCCAATCCGATGAAACCACCACCACACAAAAACAAAATCCAATTGCAATATGGAGATACAACACCCGATCTGCTGCAAAACTAAGCCAACTCCATCCTCCGTGGAATCCAAGCACGGAAACATCTTCCCAGCGCCCCCACCACCCACTCAGCCAACATCCATGCATGGCTCCAACGCCACCCACTCCGCTCGACTAGCACCACAAGTGCAGTTGTGCCGGTGCCACACCCCCAGAACCGCTGACCATCACCGTTCCCCCACTCCCCCTCACCACATCAAGAGGCTTTTACCTGTATATCCTTACAAAAGTTCGCTGCTACCTCTATGCTACTAAAAAGTTAGCTCACACCTACATGCCCAACTTGAACTTCGTTTTACCCCACACGCCATTCTATCCTCAATCCGTTTGATTTTTGCCGTTTGGAGGCTCTTACATGTGGGCCCGAGCAGTGTGTATGTCCATCGTGCCCTTCTCTACCTCTTTCTTTGCTTGGTGGGGCCCACATTATCTTCTTCTTCTTCCTCGGTCCAAGCTCCTGGGACATGGCCGCCGGGTCATGCCATCGTCGCTCCTGAAACATGGATGTGCTCGGCGGTGATGCAACCCGCCGCTGGCCATGCCCTCGTCGCTCCGCGTCTGCCGGTGACGCACCTCTCCTTCCGCGTCGGGCCATCCCGCCCCCAGTGCCTCCTCGTCGTAGGAGGCCGCCATAGGGCCTCGTCGGGGGCGCACCGCGCTCGCGGGAGGCAGGGAAAGAGTCCCGCGCCGCCGCACAGGGGAAGCAAGCTCGCCGGGCGCAACCTCGCAGGGGCAAGAGCTCGCCGCCGCCGCCCCCGCGCTCACTGGAGGCAAGGAAGGAGCTCGCGCCGCCGCTTTCTGCGGCTCCCCCGCGCGCCCGAAGCTCCGGCGCCCTGCTCCGCCGTCGGCGACGGGGCCCGCGCTGCCTGCACCGCCGCCGGCGTCGGGCGCCCGCGCGCGCCTGCTCCGCCCTTGCCCCGCCCCCCCGGTGTCAGGTGCCTGCTCTGCTCCGCCGCGAACGTGGGGAAGATGGAGGGAGAAGGTGAGAGATGAATCTGGGGCCTGCATGAGGGTATTTTGGACCTTTTCCATGGCAATTTAACGCCGTGAACCTCAGTTGTGGACGAAGTGACGTGTGAGGTAAAACGAAGTTCAAATTGGACATATAGGTGTGAGCCAATTTTTTAGTGGTATAGAGATAGCAGCGAACTTTTGTAAGGATATACAGATAAAAACCTCCCACATCAAACCAAAATCGCACTACCGAACCAAATCCAGAACTCCAAAACACTGGAGCATATAAATCGAAAAGAGAGAGGGAAACGGCAGAAGATACCTGGTGACGTCCACCGACGACGACCGCGGCCGAGCCTCAAATCGACAACAGGGAGGAGAAATCGACGGTCATCCCCTCCGCCCGGACAACCTCTGCATCGAGTCCCTTCGTCGGTGTCCAAAATGGATTGGCATCCAAGGCGATAGCGGGCATGCAACAATTTTGGACAGATCCACCAGACAAGGAGCCGCTGCTACCGACAACGCGGAGAAAGGAGAAATGAGGTGAGGGAGCGCCCGGAATGAGCGAGATGAAATGGGGAATGGAGGCGACCACTCGACTGCACGACGTGTGCCCCAAAATACAAACTGTGCACAAGTTAGTGGGACCCGCCGTCAGCAGTACAATGAAACTGAAAGACATGAGCGCCGGAAGGAGTCCACCGATGGAGCGCGATACAGATCGCACGACCACAAAATTCGTGTGACACACGCGTGCCATATAGCATTTCTGTTTTTTATTCCTATACTGGCCATAGAGCTTGTCTATTCCTCTGTGTTAGGAAAAAAAATAATGTTAATAAATTTGGCTGACGCGTGGCAGTGGATTAAATTCCTACGGGAGGGTGCGTGCGTATGGAGAGATCGATCGGCACCTCGGCTCGGCAGTCAGTAGTAGTAGTTGATCGAGAGATATCGTATGGAGAGACAACTTCAGCAAAAATGCAAAATATAAAGTCCAAGAGGAGTAAAACTCATTCCATAACTTTGGCAACAACAGTGAAAACAAGCTAGCGTCCCGGCAAATTTCCCCAGTCTGATCGGCCTACACATACTGATTGATTTAATAACTATTCGAATGGGAGAAACCATTACAGAATATCATATGGTCCATGGCCATATGGTCATGGCCATGTGTTGAATATGTTTCAAATTTATTCTCCAAGATAAAGGCCGAACTTTTGACGGAGCGAAGCGGAGGCCCGTAAAAGCCGAAGGCCGGGGCGGAGTGAGGCGGAGTCTGAAGTTGGCCCATCACGGTGGCCACCAGTTAGCTTGGGGGTGCGGGGGGCGAAGCCCCCCACGGTACGGTACATATACCCTTGCTAGGGTTTCACCGAGATTTATTCTCTTGTAAGCCGTCGCTACGGCGTTGTAACCCAGACTCTTGATTATAGTAAGGAGTGTTTGCTGGCTGGCGCCCGTGGTTTTTTTTTTCCTTCGCATTGGAGGGGTTTTCCACGTTAAATCTTGTGTCTCCCTGTGGTTTGATCTTGTGTTCTTCATCGTTTATTGGTCCTAATCATAACAAGTGGCATCGAAGCAATCGTTTTTTCTGATTAGGGTTCCATGGCGACGTCGATGAAGTTTGATCTACCGCTGCTGGACTACAAGACGCGGTTCTCGCTATGGCAAGTCAAGATGCGGGCTATTCTGGCGCAGAAGGATGACTATGACGAGGCGCTAGAAGGTTTTGGGAAGGCGAACAAGGCCGATTGGACTCCTGAGGAAAAACGCAGGGATCGTAAGGCCATGTCTCTTATTCAGCTTCATTTGCATAATGATATTTTGCAAGAGGTGCTGCAGGAAAAGAGTGCTGTAGAACTCTGGTTGAAACTGGAATCGATCTGTATATCCAAGGATCTAACCAGTAAGATGCATATGAAGATGAAGCTGTTCACTCTCAAGATGAAGGAGAGTGATTCAGTGACGAGCCATTTGTCTGTGTTCAAGGAGATCGTTGCCGACTTTGTGTCGATGGAGGTTAAGTATGATGATGAGGATTTAGGGCTTTTACTATTATGTTCTTTGCCCAGTTCGTATGCTAATTTCCGTGACACCATACTTTTAAGCCGTGATGAACTAACCCTTGCGGAAGTTTATGAGGCCCTCCAGTCCAGGGAGAAGATGAAGGGCATGGTGCAGACTGACGGATCGTCGCCCTCCAAGGGCGAGGCACTACATGTGAGGGGCAGATCTGAGCATAGATCCTTCAATGATGGCAACAGTCGTGACAAGAGTCACAACGGCAGAGGTCGTTCAAAGTTCAAACCGCCCAAGATATTCTGTAAGTATTGCAAAAAGAAAAACCATTTTATTGAGGATTGTCTGAAACTTAAGAATAAGGAGAAGAGAAAAGGCAATCATGATGGTAATGCTTCCGTTGTCTCTGGTGTTGAAAATTCTGATTCTGGAGATTGCTTGGTAGTTTTTGCTGGCTGTGTTTCTGGTCATGATGAATGGATACTTGATTCTGCATGTTCATTTCATATCTGCACTAATAGAAATTGGTTTAGTTCGTATAAGCCTTTGCAGAAAGGAGATGTGGTGCGGATGGGAGATGACAACCCGTGTGACATTGTGGGATCGGCTCTGTTCAAATCAAGGCACATGATGGCATGACACGCACGCTGAAGAATGTCAGGTACATACCAGGGATGTCCAGGAATCTGATTTCACTTAGCACGCTTGATGCAGAAGGTTTTCATTATTCCGGTTCAGATTGCACTCTTAAGGTATCAAATGGTTCTCTTGTTTGCTTGAAAGGTGATCTTAATTCTGTAAAGTTGTATGTTCTTAGAGGAAGTACTTTGCATGGTTCTGTCTCCACTGCTGCTGCTGTTAGTAATGGTGAACCTAGTAAAACTAACCTTTTGGCATATGCGTTTAGGACATATGAGTCAACTTGGTATGGCAGAATTGATAAAGAGAAACTTGCTTGATGGCTGTACTTCGAGTAACATGAAGTTCTGTGAGCATTGTATTTTTGGTAAGCACAAGAGGGTAAAGTTCAACACCTCAGTTCATACCACCAAAGGTACTCTTGAGTATGTACATGCTGATTTATGGGGTCCTTCCCGTAAGCCTTCTCTTGGTGGTGCTCGTTACATGCTTACAGTTATTGATGATTACTCTAGAAAAGTTTGGCCTTATTTTCTGAAAAATAAAGATGATACCTTTACTGCTTTAAGAACTGAAAAGTTATGATAGAAAGGTAAACTGAAAGAAAGGTAAAATTGCTTTGTACTGATAATGATGGAGAGTTCTGTTCGGATGCTTTTAATGATTATTGCAGGCAAGAAGGTATTGTTAGGCATCATACCATACCACATACTCCGCAGCAAAATGGTGTGGCTGAGCGTATGAATAGGACCATCATTTCAAAGGCTCGTTGCATGCTGTCCAATGCCAGGATGAACAAGCGTTTTTGGGCTGAAGCTGCAAACACTGCATGTTATTTGATAAACAGGTCGCCTTCTATTTCACTAAATAAGAAAACTCCCATTGAGGTATGGTCTGGTACACCTGTAGATTATTTATAGTTAAAAGTTTTTGGCTGCACTGCTTATGCTCATGTTGATAATAAAAAATTAGAGCCTAGATCTATTAAATATCTTTTTCTTAGTTATGGTTCGAGAGTTAAAGGATATAAATTGTGAAATCCTGAAACAGGAAAGACTTTTATGAGCAGGAGTGTTGTTTTCAATGAATCTGTGATGTTTAATGACAGTTTGTCCTCAGATCATGTTTCAGATAATTCTAAAAAGGAGCTGCAGTATATTAGTGTGCAGGTGGAGCATGATGATGGTGAGGCAGGTGTGCAGGTGGAGCCAGTTGATGGTAATGATGATGAAGTTGCTGCTGATAGTGCTCATGATGTTGTTCAGCAAAACTCACCTCCTGAGTTGCAGCTAGAGGAGGATGCTTCTATTACTCATCGCAGGTCCAAGAGGAATTGTGGCGCTCCAAAGTGTCTAATTGAGGAATGTAATTTGACTTATTATGCTTTGAGTTGTGCTGAACAGGTGGAGAATGCTCATGAGCCTGAAACTTATAAAGATGCTATTGCTTCTGCTGATCGTGAGAAGTGGATTTCAGCTATGCATGATGAGATGCAGTCTCTAGAGAAGAACTGCACTTGGGAGATTGTTCCTTTGCCTAAGAAAAAGAAGACTGTTCGCTGCAAGTGGATCTTCAAAAGAAAGGAGGGTTTAACTCCAGGAGAGCCTCCAAAGTATAAGGCAAGGTTAGTAGCAAAAGGCTACAGTCAAGTTTCTGGTGTTGACTATAATGATGTGTTTTCTCCCGTTGTAAAGCATAGCACTATCCGTACTTTCTTTAGTATTGTTGCTTCACATGATCTTGAACTTGAGCAATTAGATATGAAGACTGTATTTTTGTATGGTGTTCTTGAGGAGGATATATACATGGACCAACCAGAAGGGTTCATAGTGCCAGGCAAGGAGAAATTTATGTGCAAATTGAAGAGGTCCTTGTATGGTTTGAAGCAGTCCCCTCGTCAGTGGAATAAAAGGTTTGATTCATTTATGCTGTCGCATTGATTTAAGAGGTCAAAATTTAATAGCTGTATTTACATTAAGCATGTTAATGGATCACCTATATATCTGCTGTTATATGTTGATGATATGTTGATTGCTGCCAAGAGTACTATTAAAATCACTAAATTAAAAAAATTATTGAGTAGTGAGTTTGACATGAAAGATCTTGGTGCTGCTAAGAAGATACTCGGTATGGAAATTACTAGAGACAGAGAATCTGGTTTGTTATTTTTTAGTCAGCAAAATTACATTAAAAAGGTTCTTCAGCGTTTCAACATGCATCATGCTAAGGCTGTTAGTACTCCTATTGCACCTCATTTTAAATTGTCAGTTGATCAGTGTCCTAGTACAGATCAAGAGATTGAATACATGTCAAAGGTTCCTTATTCTAGTGTTGTTGGGTCTTTGATGTATGCCATGGTTTACTCTCGTCCAGATTTATCATATGCTATGAGTTTGGTTAGCAGCTATATGTCTAATCCTGGTGAAGAAGATTGGGGGGTAGTTCAGTGGATTCTCAGGTACCTCAGAGGCACAGCGGATTATTGTTTAAAATTTGGCAGAACTGATAAGGGACTTATTGGTTATGTGAATTCAGATTATGCTACTGATCTGGACAGACGAAGGTCTCTCACTGGTTATGTGTTCACTATTGGCAGTTATGCTATGAGTTGGAGGGCCACTTTACAGTCTGTTGTTGCATTGTCTACTCTGAAGCAGAATACATGGCTGTTTGTAAAGGGTCCAAGGAATTAATTTGGCTGAAAGGTTTGTACGCTGAGCTGTGTGGACATGATTCTTGCATTAATTTATTTTATGACAGTCAAAGTGCCATTTATCTTATCAAAGATCAGATGTTCCATGAGAGGACTAAATATATTGACATCAAGTATCATTTTATTCGTGATGTGATCGAAGATGGTAAGCTAAAGGTATGCAAGATCAGTACTCATGATAATCCTGCTGATATGATGACTAAGCCTGTTCCTGTTGCTAAGTTTGAGCTGTGCTCAAGCTTAGTTGGCTTAGTAGAATAGTCCAAGAGACTATTTGGCGCCAGCGGTATTTGTCCTGTTGCTATGTTGAGGATGCAGGTGTTGATTCATGCTACAAGATGAATTTGTCTCAAGGTGGAGTTTGTTGAATATGTTCCAAATTCATTCCCTAAGATAAAGGCCGAACTTCTGATGGAGCGAAGCGGAGGCCCGTAGAAGCTGAAGGCCGGGGCGGAGTGAGGCGGAGTCTGAAGTTGGCCCATCACGGTGGCCACCAGTTAGCTTGGGGGTGCGGGGGGCGAAGCCCCCCGCGGTACGATACATATACCCTTGTTAGGGTTTCACCGAGATTTATTCTCTTGTAAGTCGTCGCTACGGCGTTGTAACCCAGACTCTTGATTATAGTAAGGAGTGTTTGCTGGCTGGTGCCCGTGATTTTTTCTCTTCGCATTGGAGGGGTTTTCCACGTTAAATCTTGTGTCTCCCTGTGGTTTGATTTTGTGTTCTTCATCGTTTATTCGTCCTAATCATAACACCATGGTCGTCACACCTGCCGCGACGGCGGCGACGGCATGACGACTCCAGGGCCAATTGGAGGCCCTGAGACCGGCGCCGGTGGAGAAGGCGTGACCGGGCCGTCCATGGTGAGGAGTTTCCGAGCACCGTACTGCTGCAACATGCCGCCGGCGACGTTTGCATCTTCTGTGTATATATACAAACAGAGCAGATACACATGAACTTCCCGTATACATGATTATTATTATTTATGATATGAGGTGTATATGAGCATGGATGCAGTACAAAATAATGTAGAATGAAATTACGAGGACCTGGTGGTGATATGCGAGCCTCCATGCAATGTGCAGAAGAGACGAGCAGGACAAGCAGTAGGAAGCAGCAGATCAGGTGACGAAGAGGTGGTCTTGGAGCAGAGGCGGCCATCACTATATATCTAGCTAGTTGATCAGGAACAAGTGTGCAGTGCACTGTACAGCCATTGCTGTATAAATAGGCTGGGCACCGGTCGAGATGGCCGGCCTTGCAGCTAGTAAACCCAGGTCCGGAGGTGAGCTTTCGCCACGTGGCATGCAGAGAAGAAGCGTGCAGACGTAGCACCAGCTGGAGCCTCGAGATACGCGCCTTGTGATGTGATTACTAATTAGGACGCAGATCCCTAGCTCACTCAAACTTGATTACAGAACTGTAAACAGCGTGGAGATGGATTCGACTTGTCGATGTTTGAGTGGTGCAAACCATGTGCAGGAACCTTCCAAGAAACTAGGTCCCATTTCTTTGGATCATAACAATACAGTGTTTTCCTTTCTTTACATGTCTATTTTTTTCGGAAAAGCTCGATTCTATTCTATTATAATACTATAGTTCAAGTAGTTCACATCCATCATAGATCACCATAGTATACAAGGACTCTGTAGGAAAAATCAAATTCACCCAACGACAGACAAGCTCTGAATATTCGGCCCTTTAACTCCATTTGTGGCCTGTGGAATGTGGTGGCCTGACGGATGAGGCCTGTCAGCCCATGTGTATGTTACCGAGCAAACCAGGCCTCCACTCAGTCTTTCATGGGTGCAACTCACACAAAACTAGACGGGAAAAGCTCTGGGCCTAATCTGCGTGGATAGGCGTCGTAGCAAAGGCCTTGAAGGCCTAATTTTGTTCAATTTTGCAAATGCCTTGATAGCCATGTCTGATAAGTGATAACACGTCCCAAGTTGTAGTAGACTGTTGTTTCTCCAAAAGAAAAAAAGTAGTAGTAGTAGACTGTGGCTAGTCACTCAACTAATTTCATACCTTACCAAGGCCCATTTGATTTTATTATCACTATGGGCTTTCTTTTTCTCAAAAGATGAAGTCACAGGGCTTTCTCTAGCTTAAAAGACCCAAAACGCTGATATAGTTTGAGTTGGAGACATAAATCTCGAAACACCTAACCGACTAATACGATCGCTATCCATTTTCAATGTAAAAAATTGCTGTCCATTTCGCAGACCCCTCTTGATTCCACTTATCGCAGGTCAAGAATATATTCGTCGAGATCTTGGTCGCCTGGTTCCAGGAAATTAAACGAGAGAGACAAACGACAAGTTTGCTCTCCTAGATATAATTTGGAATCAAGCGCCAACCACCCAAGCAATTATCCGGAAAATAGGCTGATGGGGCTGAAATCAATTGGCATTTTTCTTTTCAAAAACCTGGAAACACAACAAAAAAATAACAAGTACAGGTTCGTTCGTCCTTTATTCCATTTGAATTTCACATTTTGATTCATCATGCATACGCTTACATAACAATGAAATGATCGAAGTCGCAAATTTGTGTTGCCAGCCCCAAATATCACCGCCCGCGAGAAGAAACAAACAAATCAACTGAACGCATGGCCTTCCCAGAAGTTCATGATCTGCCCATGGTGACCGACGTCGCCATCGAGGTAGAAATCGCCAAACAGGAAGCTGGGGTCATCGACCATCGCCCGAAAGAAGCCGTCGTCGCAGCTGCCCCTCACGTCGTCGGTGCACGCGCTCGTGCTCGTCATCAGCGACGGCGACGGCGTCGGAGTCACCCCCGACTCGGTGGCCGCGGCATTCCGGTCAGCCGCGGCTTCCTCGGGAACGGCTGCGCATGTCGCCGCGGCTGGGACCGCTGGGTCCAGTACGAAGCTGCCAGCAGAAGGGGAGTCGTCGCAGCTACTCGCACCAGAAGCACCCGCCGCGGCGGCGGCGACATGGTCCCGAGGACACGGGACGACGGGGTAGGGGGTGAACACCGACGGCACCGGCTTTGTCCGGTCGTCGTCTTCGTTGCTGTTCGGCCGGTTGCGTCTCGCAGCGGATTCATTGCTCCCAGCCGTGGGCGACGCCGACTTTGACGACGCCTCCTTCTGCCGGAGCTTCTTGCGCAGCCGCGCGTTCCAGAAGTTCTTGATCTCGTTGTCCGACCTCCCCGGCAGCCTCGCCGCGATTTGGGACCAGCTACAGATAAAAATGATCATCCTATACATTAGTTCACTGTTCACCATCGACGGCCGGGCCGGGTTACTACGAAATGGCCATGCATATATAAGCTGAGGCAAGGTACAGCAATGGCGGAAGCTGCAGTTGAGCAGAGGTTAGCTACCTGTTGCCAAGTGCTTTGTGGAGAGCAATGATGAGGTCCTCTTCCTGCTGGGAGAAGCGGCCCCGCTTGAGGTCTGGCCGCAGGTAGTTCATCCACCGCAACCGGCAGCTCTTGCCACACCTCTGCAAGCCTGCAAACAGCTACCAATTCACTCATTTTGATCCCATACATTGCTATGACTATGAGCAAACAAGAGTACGTAGAACTGGAACTGGATGGTGAACCGGAAGCATCAAGAATGAATACATGCATCAGCATCAGCATCAGCATCACCTGCGAGTTCGGGGATGGAGCTCCAGCAGCTGACGCCGAAGTGGGCGATGTGGGAGGCGAGCCTCTCGTCCTCCTCCGGCGACCACAGCCCCTTCCTCACCTTCTTCTCCTCGGAGCAGCACGGGTGCACCCTCCCCATCTCGATCGATCGATAGATTCCCAGCAAGCAAGCAAGCTAGGTAGCTCTCACACAGTCGCAACGAACAGCATGCACGTACTGTCTGTACTCTGTACTGAAGAATTGAAAGTCTCCGATCCGGCGATCCCCCACTGAATTTTAAGTATCCTTGCTGGATGCTCTGGTCTGGTGCCAATCTGTCTATGGCAAGAAACGTGCATAGGAAATTGGGGCAGCTGCTGCATCTCGCATCATTTGCAGCATTGTTTATCCGGCAACCGGCATGGCCCATCCAGAGAGGTACCATACAATATGGCAGGGTCTTATGTAATTGTGTGATAATGGCTGTAAAGCACCCATGATCAATCGGGGGGGCAGCATGCAGCCCGGTAGCTAGTTTAACGTGCACCTGCACTTGCTGCCATCGCAAAAGCAGCCACACTCATGTCTCTAGCTGCGTCCCTTTCATAATGATGCCTCATGGGTCTCAGACATGCATGATCCACTCCATAATTCTGTAGGCGTCGTAATATACTAGTAATATAAAGCGCTCCCCTGTGTTGCTTATTTTTATTGAATCGCTGCAGCCATATATGATTTGATTGGTCACGTTCTGACATATATACATTGCATCCATTGATCGTTGTTATTATTATCATTATTCATAAGCGATCTAGTTGAGATATTTGATCGAAAATATCACAAGGTGTGCTTGCATTTGTTACTCTTCCAGTGGTACATGACACAGTGAATTGTCATGTCAATCTCGAGGTTTTAGTTTATGTATACGTATAATCTCGATAGGAGGGATCCCGATAGGAGGGGTCTCAATGATGACGACCCAATAAACGGGTCGAGCCCGAATAGGCGGGGCCTTCGAACCAATGGCTTGGCCGCTTCGGAGGAAACTGATACAAATACCAAGGCTATAGTTTATTAGGCGATGTGCCAACTGGTCCTATACTTCTATTAGGGTTCTAGTCCCCCTTTTATAAGGCAAGGTTACATATATTTTTGGGTACATTTTCGCCCCTTGCCAGCTGGGGAATATACCAGCATATTCCCCTCATGTGATGTATAACGCCCCAAGGGCACAAAAGACTTTTACATGTATAACCACCTTCCTATGTGGGCACTTGCCGTGTCAGGGCCTCGACCCGTTAGGGAGTTTAGTCTGCTGGAGCCATCTTCTTCGAAGACTGTCTTCTTTACTGCAACAAAGACACTTAGGTGTTGGCTATTGATAGCCTCTCGGGGTGCTCTTCCTTGAGAAGGTCAGAATCTCTAGGTGGATGCTCGGTTTATCAACCTTGATCATTGGCACCTTTGGCCCTCCATTGGGTCCTTCCTCGGCCTTCGCACCAAACACCTTCATTTTCGCCAAAGCCTCTATTGTAGCACTAGCACCCTTGAAACCTCTAGGTGCGGGACCGTCTTATCGACCTTAGCCATAGGCTCCCGTGGGCCTTTAGCGTTGGGTCCTTACTCGACCTTCACACCAAAGACCTTCCTGGATCAACTCATCGACCTTGTACATAGGCTTCCATGTGCCTCTAGCGTCATGTCCTTGGATCGACTCATTGAGCTTGGTTGTAGGTTCCCATGGGCCTTTCCCCCTCCCCCCAATAAGTTAAATGCGTTGGAGGCCCCTAAACTTGACAAGTGTCACTTAGGCCTAAAAAATATTTAAAAATGCATGTCTACCCCCCTCCCTACAAACTTGTTAAATGATACAGTACGTGTTGGTCCATACCGATTTGGATGCATGGCTGTGTTTTCTCCAACGTGAGTTCTATGGCAACTTTGAATATAACACCTCTGATACTTGACATATCCCTCTCACTCCATCTCATTTCATGTAGTTCAAAAACTCCATGAGTCCATGATTATGACCCCATGGGGTCGGGCATCTTGAGTTTTAATTAGACATAATGTGGGATGACCATTAATTTTTTGTACCACATTGACCTGAGCAATGTGTGATAGGTGGTTGTGAAAGCCACCACATATAAGTTCAGCATCTCCTTGCGGAAGTTGGTTGGCTCCCCAAACATGACAGAGAGTTGATGCTTCCATGGGGCATGGCTTGTGCTACAAGGATGATCCTGTAGAAGGGTGCTTTGCTTTGGCAGAGACTGGTTCTCGAGATCTTCATTTGGTCTAGGGTGTTGATGACGTAGAGAATGTTCATCCCATTTGCCCCATCCATGAACACCCTTGATAGTTGAATGTGTTTGATGGTTGGACTAACGATGAGTGAAAATAGCCTAGGCCAAGCATGTGGATAGGCATGTGGCTGGGGTTACAATAGAGGAATAATTGAGAGAGAGTTTGTCATGAGTGTACAATGCCATCCTAAGGTTCTTCGGTTTCAACCTCAGGTTGGTTGATATGATTAAATTGAATTGAGTGTCTACGGGTTCAATTCCTATGTTTTTTTTATTCAATCCCTTTTATAGGAGCATGTGCCTCTCTTATATAGGAAGAAGGGAACGGGGTACAAAACGAGTCAGCTTTAACCTAGGGTTTCTTTGCCTATGCTTCGGGCTCCTTCGTCCTGGCTCCAAGTACTCATTTGCCATGTAGGAGGGGGCAACAATGTCTCAACCACTCCCTGATGATTCTGTGTAGTCTAGCGCTTGACCGTCAAGTGTTGTCTGCCATTGCGCGACCTTCCTTGGGGTGAGCCTCCTTTAGGCTTCCTTGGTGCTCGAGGAGCCTCCCCTGTCCAGATGAAGGGGCTTATGAGTGGTCTTAGGGAGTCCCTTGTCTTTATATTTCACGCCTGTTTGCATGACCTTGCCATGGGAGTGGCCGAGTGCCTCATGGCTGTGGAACAGAAAAATAGTGCAACGCCTTTACATCTGTGAGGCTTCAAATTTCTAAGCCGACTTATGGTCTTGGCTTAGGATGTTGGTTAGTCCTGGAGAAGGCTTGGGCAATCATAGGTCTTGGCTCCTAGTCGGTTGGGAACCATGGCATGTGGCCAAGCCCTCGAGCCTCGAGCGATGGTTGCTGGCTTGGTTGGGATTATCCTCCTGACATTGTGGGGCTCCACGGGGGAGGTCAATCCATAGGCCGCCAAACCATCGTTACTCCGCCAGAGGGTACGCACAAGCGTACCTGACGGGTATAGCCCTCGAGCGTTTCATAGAGTCAGTCGGCAAATCATTCGATTTGCTATGTCCTTCTCAAGGACTTAATATACCCCTATGTTAGACTCTCGTAATTAGTAGTATACTCATCATGGGTGAATGGAAAGACACCAAAGACTTTAGCGCCAAATCTTTTCAAAAAGGCAAAAAGAAAGAAGGATCACGGTGCACAAGGCATTGCTTCATAATAAATGGATAGCGCACATCACACCTATACAAACGGTGGTGGAAATACAGGAGTATGTCCTATTGTGGGAAGAGGTCCAACTCATCCAAATCGACCCTAACAGAGAAGACACCATCACATGGCGTTGGACGACAGATGGCGAGTACACCACCAAAAGTGCTTACAATATCCAGTTCGAAGGTTCAGTCAGCAAGCTCAAGATTACACCAATTTGGAAAGCCTTGGCCTGGCCAAAATGCAAATTCTTTGCTTGGACTTTGCTACACAAGGAAATTCTCACTACAAATAATTTGATGAAAAGAAATTGGCCGCATGACCCTATATGCAAACTCTGTGGTACAGAACCAGAAATGCCCACCCATTTGTGCAAGAATTGTACTTTCTCAGGACAAGTATGGTCATGTTTGAATTCTTGGTACGGTCTCGCAGCAACAGATGTAATAGGTATAAATGGTTCACTTCACAGGTATTGGCGAAGATGTCAGATCAAGATAGATAAAGTAAACAGGAGGAGGTTCGACGGTCTCATAATTTATTTTTGGTGGAATAAATAGAAGCTGAAAATAGAAGAACTTTAATTTCCAAAATAAAAGTCTTCAACCAAGGGAGGTGGCCTTCCTATGCAAAGAGGAGTTTAATCAATACCAGTGGGCTAGGCGATCAAATGCTAATGTTATCTAGTGGTGTTTTTAGTTTCTTGGTTTTGAGCAGGACAATATATCACCCCTGGTTTGTTTTTTTTTTTGTCTTTTCTAGGGATAGTGGAGATGTGGTGTATCGAGTTGTAATTTTTTAGGGGATTTTTGTGTTTTTTGTAACCCTCTTTTTTTCTTATCCGTCTAATAAAAATATGGCAAAAGATTTTTGCCGCCTTTCTAAAAAAATAATTAGTAGTATACTGGGATGACCAACTTTTAAGCTTATTATCTAGGTAATGGTAATCAATGGAAGGCTATTTATGCAATCGACTTAAGAGAGAGGCGTACCGATAGTAATACAATTATCACTCGTGTAATAAACACTGAAATGAAGCACTATTAGTATCGTCACACACATATGAATAAGCTTATTCTATCATACATATAATTTGTATTTGGTTCTATCGTTAAAACCGGATATGACATTGTGGTCACGGGTTCAAGGGCTGGCACAGATACTCTCTATCGATAACATTTAATTATATTATACAAGATTGCACCACCCCAGAGGAATAGGGTCCTAAAATAAACATCGTGAAAATGCAAGCAACAAGATCTCAAAAGGCGTGCTTTAACTAGTTGCCCTTGAAAATGCATTACCAGGGGAGGTTGGAAGGTCGACGACAGAAAATTCACATCTTTATAAATTATAATCGAGATGGTGTAATGTCAGTTTTTTAAACTACACCGAGATGGACAACGTTTTTGACAGAGTCTAAAAACTATTTTTTAACGGAATCTACAAAAAAAACGTTTCTGCTTTGGTGGCTCCCTTGATTTAAATAAATTTCCCCGTGTTTCCGTGTTGGCGTTACTCTAGGCCTTTTGTTGTATGTGGAATGCCGATTAATTGTTCAATATTTAAGTTAGATCTTATTATAGTCAGTTTGTTTTGTGATAAGGAAATAATGATTGCAGCTGAAAACTGTGTTTTTTCTCCCTTGAAATGATATGACGCGCAGCTTCTGCTTATAGTATATATTCTAAGGTAGAGGGCATTTTTTTTGTTTTTTTAGCACTACACATCGCAAATTTATACAAAAATTAAAATCCCCACATGCTCGCCGTTCTCGTGCCTTATTACGCGAGATAGTACATGATATAGCAGAGGTCTATATTTAACTGCGTGTACAGTGTACCATGATCAAGTAAACTGTCATCCATGGAAAAGTTCAACGCATATATACCAAGAGATCGACTCGTCAGATTCATTGCAATGATGGCTGCTTTTTCTTTCATTGATCGATCGATGTGATGGATACGGATCTTGCGGTGTTGGAATATGATAGTTAACTTAATTGATCTAATGATCCATGGTAGTAGGTAAACTACGGATCTACTTGATCTGGAATGTCACTAACAACTGGTTATTAGAAAATTACCAATGGCAATTGAGATCACAAGCCTCACCTTCTTCGTGAATATTGACTGATATTGGCGGTTTTGACTACGTGCCAAAATGAGCATGCGAACCAAGGCACATGTGCTATGAACCTACATGCTTTCCTTTCCTCAGAGAGAGAGAGAGAGAACTACATGTGGATAAACTTGTCTTGTTCAAGTATTATATCGTAGCTAGCTAGCAGGCAGAGGCAGCAACTTTATTGGGTTATTCCTGGGCCAAACGCGCTATTACGCGCACACGCAGCGATCGTCTGCCAGCACCAACCGCTCCTCATGCATGTAATGAACTCAAATTCACTACTAGAATGAACGAGTTTACCTAGGGTTAATTTTCCTAGGGAAACACTGGAAAACTGTAGGAAAACAGTTTCCCTAGGGTAATTCGTAGGGAAAGGCCCCTAGGGAAAATATCGACGGAAAAGATGTCAGTTTACCTAGGGTACTGGCTGAAACCGTAGGGAAACATTCTTTCCCTAGGGGTTACGTCCCCCTAAGGAAACTTCCTTAGACGGCACAGCAAGCCACTTCCTAAGGAATCTTTCCCTAGGAAACACAACCCTAGGGACATTATATCATACATGCATATTTCAATTCAAATGCAGATTCATATTTGAATTCAAATGCAAATTGATATTTAAATTAAAATATTCAAATTCGAATTCACACATGAACCATATATAATTAAGCACTCATTTCATACATTTCATAACCACAAATCCATACATATAGATATATAATATTATCACAAATGCATGACCACAAGTCCATAACCACAAATCCATAAAGTCAAAAGCAACTGTCTAGCAACAGCAGGATCAAATACAACTCTTGGTCCGGTGACAATCAAAAGAACGGATTTTGTTCTTCCTCTACAGGAGGAGAGTAGGTGCCTCCACCACTTGTAGTCTCATTGACGCCATCCACTCCAGCACTTGTCCCACTTGGATGGCCACGAAATACTCCACAGGCGATCCTGCTTATTGTTTCCTCTGGAGTTTCCTCTCGAACATGAACTCCAACAGATGAGCCAAAAGTACCGGCCTGTGAGATTAAGCAAGTCTAAGTTAGAAAAAAATGTTGAATTAATTGCATACAAGGGCCATGAAGTGTTGAAAGAACAGTTAAACTATCAGGCACATAGATTAATATGTTAGGCCACATGAAGAAAAGTGGACTCAACAGTTAAACTCTTGTGTTTTTCTTTTTTCAGTTTGGATAAATTAAAAGTAGTTTGGATAACTTCCCAACCATCGCAAGATCACAATTCAGTGAGCCGATGACACAAAGATGCGAATGAGGAATAGAACCATCCCACCAGTCGCATCTAGCTATACAGCATCTGCACTAGAGTTCTCTATATAAGAAACAACATTAGCCAAGGCCCAAGGTGGGTTACACTTTGCTCTAGTGTTTTCTTGGGAAAAGTAGTTCCCATCCATGTTCGTGATCATGAACACCGGCAACCTGCTGGCCTCCTATACCACAAACAGAGACGTTATCTTCTGCTTCAGGACCCAGCTGCTGCCTGTGGCAATAAAGCATCGACTACGCGACTGACTGACTGTGGCAATAAAACTTCACCAATGGCTGTAAGTTGGCGACAGCGTTTCTGCATTTGACACCCTCTTCTATGTCCTATCGTCCACTCAACCAAACAAAAAAAAAAATCTCCATTACCCATTTGCCCATTTCCTATCCATCAGCTGGCTGGCATCACTGAATAAGACGGTCATAAATTTCAATTTTCCTCAAGAGTCAACCGAACTGTAGCTTGCTTCCAAGGCGAGAAATCTCTATTCGTTTCGATATACTGAATATTGTTGAAATTGATAAACCCAAATAGCACAAGCCAGATGAACACTCCAATTCTTGCATAAACTCACAAGCAACTAGTTTAACCTTAATAAGTAAAGGACATCAGACACTCCAGCCTACTCTGACGCGTAACCAGATGTTGACTTTGTGTTCAAATTAAATGGAGCAGAGGAGGCTGCTATGTATACTGCTGAGCAGTAGAAAGAGTCAAAGAGCAGTGGATTATATTTACTACTCTATACGATATAAGTGTATGCCTGTATGGTCAAATCTGTGGAAGCTTGGACCAATCAGAGCTCGGAGACTTTGTTGATTTGCCTCTTGGTCTTGGTATTCTAACTTCAATTGTTCCATATATATAGTATTGTCCAAATAATTTAAAAGTTTAACTAGTTGTGCAATGTTCAAATATTAAAGAGAAGAAAGAACATGATTCCCGTCGTCTATCTGTTGCTATAAGCCGAAAATATTCATACAGCTACAACACTAAAACTATCATCTCTATCTGTTGCTATCCAATTGTAGTTTGCAACTTGTTTAGAATCAACACATTTACATGTTGCAAAAAAACTTCAACATATAGGGAATATCAGGAAAAAAGTGGAGTCTAGTGACAAACTTACATTGTCATTGTTATGAGAGGGGTTTGTAGTTGGCAAAACAGCATATGTTGGAGGCTCAGGTGGGGGAGACATGGGAGCAAGAGCTAGTGGGGCTGGCATATTAGTGTGCAAAGCAATTTCCTGCAATATAAAAATATAGGTTACACACAATTAGAAGGTTGCTAGATTGACACATGAAAGAATAGACGAGAATGCATGACACATCTCACCTCCAAAAACTTTTCTATACTTTGAATGCGAGTAGTCAGCCCTGTTCCCCATTCCAACATCCGTTGGGCATATTCCTTAGCCAAAAGACCATCACTAGCTTCTTGTCTCAGACGGTTTTCCTCTTCTTGACGTTGTCTCCTAGCAGCCATGTCTGAGGCATGGCTTCTTTTCAAGTCAGCTAGGGCTTCATTATCATTGATGGCCCCATTAAATAAAGCCCACTTTCCATGTGGCCGGCCACAACTGCATTGATAGAGAGCTCTAGTATCTATTGGAGAGTGTAGCCAATCAAAATTTGGTCCATTTAATTCGATGGCCTTTCCTTTGTAGTTTTCCTGTGTAATGCAAATAGACAAATAACATCAAAGATATTAAATATAAGTAACATCAAAGTTGTACAAAATTACAAATAAGCATAATTAGTTAATTACCAAACATCTAGTGGCTTCTTCTGTGTTCAGTGAAGTGTCTTCAGGATCTGAGCCTCTATGAGTATGGACCCATGCCTCAATATCAGTCACCTCTCTTCCTAGTTCCTTAGACTACATTCTGATGTGTTTAATTGTGTACTGCCTACAAAAGAATATATGAACCAGAAAACAACAATAGGACACTAACCAACTTTTGTCGTATCGTTGCAATAGAGTTGGATCCTCCTTTGTGGGGTTTAAATTTGTCACTGCTACGATTTTTACGATTTTTCTCAGACTTCTCCTTGAATTCAGGGCTGCTCCATTCTGTGGCCCAAACTACCCAGGCATCTCGTGGAAAATAGTTTGGGTGTTGTGCAAGATACTCGTCCCGAGTCAAATAGTGTTGTCCGGCCATCTTGTCACTGATTTTTCTCTTCTCCACCTTGCGAAAATGATCTAGTGTAGCTTGAATTCTAAAATAATACTTCATGCTTCCAAGGAGTTGTGAGCAGCACACACCAACATGTTCTCTTGAAACATCTTCTTTGGATGGATTGAATCTAAACCTTAACTGCAAAGGTACTAAAAATGTGAATTTTCTGCATCCTAGAACCATATCAGCAACAAGATATTTAAACAGAGAGAATTACCCAAAACCCTTCAGCAACAACATCAGCTTTGGATTTTCCAGATGAGTCCTTTTTTGCTTGGTAATGTTTCCATGTCGATGCCACCACAGTCTTGCCTTTGTACTCAATCAAACCAGGATGATTCCGCTTTAGTAACCCTGTTAATACACTTGAAGGAGTCCTTCCTTGCACATGGGTCCAGGACCTTGCAATATAATCTAACATATTAATTAACATATGTCACGAGTGTAGATTTGCATAACAATAACAATAGAGGTTAACAATACTCACGATTTCCCTTCTGGCTCAATTAGTGGACGATTTTGCTCAATGGGAATAGTTGGGGGGAGTTCTGCACTACCACGCGCATACAATTCTGCTACTTGCTGCTCTTCTTGCTCTCCTGTCTCCATATCAGGAGCATTCTGACTCGAAACTGTGTCCTGTCTAGCAGCCGAACTATTGGAAGATCGACTACGTGTCCCTCTATGTGTGATTGGCATCCCTGAAAACAACAGGCAGCACATCATTAGCAATAGTATTGCAAAAAGGTTACAGAAATGAGAGAAAACAATGTTGTAATTTAAGACTAAATAGGAGTATTACTTCTCCAACTAAAAATCATCAGGATCTTGGTATTCCGCTTCTGTGGCAGCAAGAAAATATTCTGTATTATATCCCTCATGTTCTTCAGCTGGTGTTTCATCTTCTAATGTCACACCATTTCGTTGTTTGATCAGCATGGAAATGTCTTTTGGATCATTAACCTCATCAAAGCCATCAGTAATTGTCAAATCATCTAGGCCTAGTCCAATGTCTACGGTGAACTCACCGTTTAAACCACCTTCTTGAAAGGTATCCATACATGGTGGTTCTTCAGTAACATACTCATCCATTGATGGAATAGACAAATTTGCAAGGGGGTTGACCTTGTGTGCAACCCACCATTTATTCAGGTTTGCATCAGACTTACATGCATATGGAAGATAATACACCTGCTTTACTTGGCTACCAAGAACAAAAGGCTCATTCGCTGGATTACATGAAGCATGGGCAACTTCGACTAGTCCAGACTTTTCTAAGCGCCTCACTCCATTAGTTGGGTGGAACCAATGACAGTCAAATAAAACAAGGCTGAACTCACTACCCCCATCAAACTTCAACTCAATTATGTCTTTGATAATTCCATAGTACTCAAGCTCATTGTTGCCACTATCGTCAACACCAGCAGCAAGCACCCCTGTGTTGGTGGTAGTTAGGTTCCCTCTAGATTTTTCATACCTCTCGGATCTAAACCTGTACCCATTAACTTCATAAATATCATATGACTTGACCTTGAGACCACAACCACGTGATAAACGACATAGGTCACTAGGTATGCTTGCATCAACGTCACACTGCAATGTGATAAACTACCATGTCATTCATGTTTTATTAAAGTGTATGAACCAGTACAAAAAAGATAGAAAACAGCTAGTACCAGTTCCCTAAACCAATCCAACAAATTTGGTTTGCCATGACCAGCACCATTCATGCGTAAATTATCTAGTTGTTTAGGAGTAGGTGGTCTTGCACGTCTCCATTGCTCTTGTTCAAATTTTCTATGGATGTAAACATAGAGATTATGGTCATGATAAATGTTAGTATGTGTATTTGTCAAAATTAGTGTACTTACTGCACAAATTCATCCATTTCAGCCATGTTTGTGAAGATATAAATGATTGCTGTCTTGTACTCTTCCATAGTTAGAAACCTGGTCACTCCTCTACCGCTCTTCCATCCACGCACTTGAAACAAGCTAAGGGTACAATCAGACGGAGGACCATTTGGAGCATAACGTTGTGGACGATTACGGGAGCTCGATATGAGTTGAGGCAAGTACAATGATGTGAAGTGAGATATCTCCTCAACAAGGCAGCCTTCTACTATTGAGGCTTCAACATGAGCCTTGTTACGGACTTTTGCCCTAACCTTTTTTAACAGCCTACAAAGATTTAAGTTATAATTAGTTTGTTGCTGCTTATGACAAGGCACAATGATAAAGAAGACAACTAGAAAAGAAGGTCACCTCTCGACTCCATACATCCATGTATACTTGACAGGACCTCCTACCCTAACTTGATACGGAAGGTGCACTATAAGATGCTCCATTGAATTGAAGAAACCCGGTGGAAAGATTTTCTCCAATTTGCAAAGTATAAGAGGTATGTTTGCTTCGAATTGACGTATCTGGGCACGATCAACCTCCTTGGCACAAAGTACTCTAAAAAAGTAGCTTAGCTCAGCTAACGCCTCCCATATGTCATCCTTGACAAAACCACGCATCATCGAAGGCAACAGACGCTCAATAAATATATGGAAGTCATGACTCTTCATGCCATTTATCCGTAGTGTATCCATGTTTACCCCACTCCTTAAATTTGCTGCATAGCCATCGGGGAATTTTATGTTCATAAACCACTCCATAACAACCTTTTTCTGGTCTCTTTTTAGGGAAAAAGGTGCTCTAGGTCTATCCCACCTATCATTTGGCTTCTCAACCAGACTAAGATGTCTTCTATTGCACATCAAAGCTTGGTCAAGGCGAGCCTTGGGATTATCCTTGGATTTATCAGCAATGTCAAGACATGTATAAAAAATAGCTTCTGCTACATTTTTTTCTGTATGCATAACATCAATGTTATGTGGGCGCAAAAGGTCAGGGAAATATGGCAACTCCCATAGGAACGGGATGTGAGTCCAATTGTGGGTTTTCCCATAACCATCAAAAGATTTTTCTTTGACTGCATTCATGTATGCTAGCACCTCTTTCCCAGTTAATCGGCGTGGAGGTGGGTCATGCACTTCTACACCCTTTCTGAATGCATTCTTTTGGATCCTAAAAGCATGGTCAGGTGGTAGAAATCTTCTATGGCAATCAAACCAACTAAACTTGTGCCCATTTGGTAGCCAAGTGCTATCCACATCTGCCATACAATCAATACATGCCAACCCACCATGTGTAGACCATCCAGAGAACATGCCTAATCCAGGATAGTCATGAATGGAATTATGGTATGAAACCCTCATTGTAAAATTTCTCTTTGAGAAACTATCATATGTTTCTACTCCTGTCCAACCTTTCTTCATCTCATCAATTAGTGGTCGCATGAAGACATTCATATTCTTCCCGGGATGCTCTGGTCCAGGAATCACTAGACTAAGAAATATATTTTCCTCCTTCATACAAAGAGCCGGAGGCAAGTTCAAAGGAATCACAAAAACAGGCCAGCAAGAATATTGGGCTTTTCCAAAGCCAAATGGATTGAAGCCATCTGTAGCCATAGCAACACGAACATTTCTAGCATCCATATTGAAATTTGGGCAGACCATATTGAAATGTGTCCATGCTTCAGCATCAGAGGGGTGGACCATAACATTTGGGTTAGCACGTGTACCCTCCTTGTGCCACCTCATGTGTTTTGCAGTTTGTGGCTCCATAAACAGCCGCTGCAACCTTGGTAAGATTGGGAGATAACGCAGCACCTTGCGTGCGATTGGCTTTCGTTTACGCCCTTGTGATGGTTCAGCAACTACATATCGGCTTTCCTCGCAGAAATCACATTTTTCCTTTTTTTCATCTTCTTCTCCATAGTATATCATACAATTGTTGGGGCATGCATCTATCTTAACATATGGCATTTTTAAACCTTTAAGAAGACTCATGCACTCATACAGTTTCTTTGGCATTTTATGGTTCTCAGGCAAGATATCATCAAGTAGACTCAGTATCTTATTAATGCATTCTGCACTAAGGTTGTGCTGTGACTTAACTGCCATCAAGCGTGTCACGGCGGTTAGTCGAGCAACACTAGTGGAACCATGGAGTGGCTCTTGTGAAGCTTCCAGCATGGCATAAAATGCCTTTGCATCAGCTATTGGTTCATCTTCTACTTCCATATCATCTATGGGCATTGCATCACCTATGTTAGCTAGCATTTCATCTAAACCATCAAGGGTATCATAGCCATGTTGCAATGTAGGCTCTCTATAAGGTTGCTCCCCATGTTCGGTCCATATAGTGTACCCAGGAGTAAATCCTCTTTTACACAAATGCGACGTCATAACACCTCTTCTCCGCCTAACTCTATTTGCACACTCCGAACATGGACAAACTACTCCAAACTTTTCAGAATTAGGCACAGCCTTGAAAGCATCATCTATAAAAGCATGTGTGTTTCGCACCCACTCCTCAGAATGACAACCATTGTCCTTCCAACCTTGGTACATCCAACTACGATCCTCTATTGACATTGACATATCTAGTTATTGTAGCAACAACAAGCCCCTGTTCAATTTCTAAAACCCTTAGCAGACACCCAAAATAACAGTGTGGTACTACAAGCATCACAATGTACAAAAAAGAAGCAAGGAAATAAAATATTTCTCACCTTCAAGCTTTGGTTGCAGAACTGGACAAATGCAGATCCGAGCCCTTCTCTATCCCTCTCCAACCTTCCTTGCAAAAATCAAGATCTTCTCTCCACACTTGAATCTGAGATCTGAAATGTGGATGTCAAAAATTGCATCTCTCACACTTACACTGCTACTTACAAGCAACACCCCCACTAGGCGGCCTCACACGATTTCTCGCTCACATACGCACCAGCATGATTTGATCCTGCAGGCTGTGGCTTCGTGCATTGCTATTCTAACCACTCCACCTCGAACTAACTTGTGGCTAAATGATAGGTACATTATTTTCTATTTACTTCACTAGATTTCGAAATGAGTATTCAGGACATAAACATACTCAAAAGAAAAAAATATCTTAACTGGAAAGTTGTAGATATTGTCAAGTACGACAGTTTTGCTTTTGGGCATTTGTCGATCAGAGATTGTTTGAACATTATCAACATGTAAGAAGTTCAAATAGAATCTTCCTTTGTCAATGATTTCAAATGAAAAAGTTTTCAACTGCAAGTTGCATATAGCTCTTGGAGATCTACCATTTTGATTTATATTATTTATCAATCAAAGATCAATTTTAGAATTTTAAATTTCAAAATGTGAGGATTTAGAATTAAATTTTGGGACCTTTGATTGTTTCAAATGAAAAGGTATCTCTAGATTTTTTGGTCATTTCTCTATCCAAGAAGTGGTTTGAAAATTTTGATTTTTTGTCAAAATATGATGACTTTAAATAAAGAATCTGAGGGCGAAATGTCTTCATTTGACATTATTTAAAAAGGTTATAAATTTTACTGCGTTGTACCTAGTTTTAGGAACCGCTCTAGATCAATATGGATGAGAGGAAGGGGATGTGGAGATGATGGACCTGGATGCGGCACTGCTCTTTCTGCTGGCAGCTCCCTCTGCTGGCGGCGCGGCGCCCTCTGCTAGCGGCGCCCGGCGGTGAAGAGGAGGGCGGCGCTAGGTCGCGAAGAGGAGGGCGGCGCTCGATCTCTGAGAGGAGGGCCGGCGCTGGGCGGCGCTCTGTCGCGGAGGAGGGCAGGCACGGCCGGCGGGGCGGTGCTCGGTCGCGGCCGCGTCCTGGGGTGGAGGGGCGGCGCTGGGCGGCGCTCTGTCGCGGAGGAGGGCCGGCGCAGGTTGTGGAGGAGGGCAGGCGCGGCCGGCGGGGCACCGCTCGGTCGCGGCCGCGTCCTGGGGTGGAGTGGCGGCGCTCGGTCACGACCGGCGGGGCGGCGCTGGGTCGCGGCCGCGTCCTAGGGTGGAGGGCCGGCGCTGGGCGGCGCTCTGTCGCGGAGGAGGGCCGGCGCAGGTCGTGGAGGAGGGCAGGCGCGGCCGGCGGGGCGGCGCTCGGTCGCGGCCGCGTCCGGGGGTGGAGGGGCGGCGCTCGGTCACGACCGGCGGGGCGGCGCTGGGTCGCAGCCGCGTCCTGGGGTGGCGGGGCGGCGCTCGGTCGCGGCGGCGTCCTGGGCCGGCGGGGCGGCGCTCGGTCGCGGCCTGGGGCGGCGGTCGGGTGCGAAAAGGAATCTGGGCGCGTGTGCGTGTGGACCGGGGTGGGGAAATTTTGGGTAGGGTTTAGGATATCCCTACGGTTTATCTATATTCCTAGGAAAATATGTCCTGTTTCCTTAGAATCATCCCAACGAATCCGCAGGTTTCCTAGGGAAAGAGAAGTTTCCCTAGGAGCCGCATAACTAACCCTAGGGAAACATATCTTTCCCTAGGCCGCCGAGAAAACGGTAGGGAAAGAAAAAACCCTAGGTAAACTCGTCGATTCCAGTAGTGATTAAACGTTAATAGATCGATGCTGTTCCTGTTATCTATATGCTTAAGTTGAATAATCGAGGCCGCTAAAAAAGATCCCAAGCAGAAAATGACATGGATGCAAAACGCATGCTTGCCTGTTGTTTGGAACAGAGCATCCAGCAGGCTCCTTTTTTTAACTCACATATGGCACGTGAAAATGTGATAACGCATACCAATCAAAGCATGGTTTTTTTATGTGTAACGTAATATACATGCTCTCGTGGCCGACGGATGGCCCATGCATGCATACATCTTGCCGGCCGTCGCCGCCATGACATTGCCTGCTTCTGAAGTGTTCCAGAACTTGTTAACGAGTTGATCAGCAGGTTTTGTCATTGTTATTAGCTAGCTAGTAGCATAAGGTATTTCTAATTAACCATCACATGCATGACTAGTCAATTGTCAGTTTGTTACATATATGATTAGTTCGCATGTTTCACATATATTCACCATTATTTCCTCATGCAAATTGAATGGTGATGGTACGCACTACTATATATTATTAGGTCGATTACAAATCATCAGTACTATGATTCCTACTTTTCATCAGTATGCTGTATGTATGAGAACAATTATGAAGGATGAAATATATAGAGGTAACCATGTCCTGCAGTCCTAGCTAGCTAGCTAATTAGCTAGCAAGTGGCAAGTCATATAACAACAAAGAACGACAACTCATGGAGGTTTGACATCTGCAAGAATCAATCAAGCCGCCTGTCAGCCTGTGTGTAGCTTTCCCGGGATTCAAGTGGATGGTATGGCCACGACCAAAAGGTGTAGGCCATAGTAAGGCCACTGACGGTGCTTATCGATCGTCTACATCTACATGGTTTTAGGTCACGATTTATGTATGAGATGGATGTGATATGATGTGTATGATAGAGAGGTTATTAGGTAATAATAACGAACCTACGTACACATGCCCTAAATATATACTTCCAAATTAAAGGCTTTGCATTGCACAAGAGACAAGACACATCCCACCAATTCCTACCTCAGACCAGCACACATACGCAACGCGTCTTGAATTAGCTAATATAATCCAGTACCCCTGAAAAAAGAGAACCAACAACCCAGATAGCAATGACTCTAATGCATAAAGCTAATGGGCATATTTATGCATGCATGCGCCATTTCACACTAGTGTTTTCATATATATCATGGACTTACTTTAAGAGATGATTCACCGGACCTTGCTAGCTTCAGTCATTTTGTGCCTACAGATGTAATATCTTAGTTTCCACAAAAAGGAAACCCCGGCTACCTACTTCAAAAGAAACCATGTCGGGAAAGTTGTAAGTTATGTGGCACATAAATGATGACCAATGGGTGGCTTGTTAGTCGGGATCACAACTCGATCCCTACCCCTAGGGATAAAGCATCCCCCAAGTCATTGACACAAAAGTGGAAAATTCTCTTTCGCAGGGTGGAGAAAAAGCCACAAACCCTATCTAATTAGGACGTGCCATTAGTGGCGAGGACATGCATGCAGCTGTAACCGTTAGTGGACGAAGTGGCCCTTTTTTTTATAAGAACAGGGAGTCGAAATCTGTCTCATGCAAGCGACGACCTCTGACTTGCTACTCAAGATACATGTGTACCTTTAAGCTAATGTTACTTGCAGATGCGTTAGATGTTACATATACTTTGGTCTCAGATCTTGTTCGTCACCAGAGAAACAATGCAAGGATCGAGCTGAGTGCCAAGACTAACAAAGTAACAACACACGTTACAGTTGGACGATCAAGGAAAACCTAATGCATCATGAAGCGTACATATTAAAATTTTCTCGCGTAGTACTGAATTACATACTTCATAGTGCACGTTCCTCTGATGCAACGAAACCCACGGCTAGTTATGTGTGTCTGTTAGCATATCCATATGCTTTCCTCCAAGGATAAATATTTTTCTAACCAGCTATCGGAATTCAGATCGCGCCGATCAGTTCCTACCTACTCACGCATTCACCATAGATTAAACTAATTGACCATTATCATCTTCCTCTTTACAAAAAGAAAATTACATTATTATCCAATTCCCAAACTGCAACTTGCGCCCCCTTTAATATATAGCACGCATAATTAATCCCCCTCTAATAAAAAGCTGGCGTATTTATTTGTTGGTGCGTCACCAACCTTTCCTTCACTACCGAAAACGACGTCTTTACCGAGTGCCACAGTCTTTGCCGAGTGGCAAAGCTCGGGCACTTGGCAAAGACCCTCTTTGTCGAGTGCCTCCTACTGGCACTCGGCAAAGGACCTCTTTGCCGAGTGCCTGGCTGCTCTTTGCCGAGTGCCTCAGCAGTGGCTCTCGGCAAAGAGTAAATTGAAAAAAAATAGGCCCGTTGGCCACGCAACGGCCCAACAGGCCCAGCCGGCGACACGTATATATACGCGCGCCCCGCAACCTCCAAACCCTAATCTTCACCCGGCCACCCGCTCCGCTCCCCAGGCACCGCGCGCTGCACGCCCGTCCTCACCGTGCACCGCCACCACCTGTCCGCGCCGCCGGCGAGGCCCCGACCCCGACCCCCGGCGGCCCCTGCCACGACCGGATCCGTGGCCGGCGAGCCGCACCACCCCCGCCGAGCTGCGCTCCCGCCCGCCCGGCTGCCGGGCCTGTCCCACCGAGCCCTCTCTCTCGCCGGCGGCGCGGGGCGCGGCGCCCCGGCGGCGCTGGGTGTGGGGACGACAGCGTGGGGGAGGCCGCGCCCACCTGCTGTCGGCGGAGGCCGCGCCCATCGCAGATCCACGCCCTCGCTAGCCAGGAAGAGCGAGGCCAAGCCGCCGGACGGGGAAAGGGTAGTGGCGCGCCGACGCTGCTCGTCGGCCGTCGGGGAGCGGCTGGGCCACGCACAGGCGAAGGATGGGAAGGGGCGGGACCGCGCACCCGGGCTGCTCCGCCGGTGCTCGTGGAAGAGCCGGGCCGCGCCACGGAGCGCGCCAGCTCCCTTGCGCACCTGTGGCTCCCCAACCACGCGCCGTGAGGGAGAGGCGGGGCCGCGCCGCTGCTGCTCGGGGCGGCGCTGCGCCGTCAACGGTGGGGGAGGGGAGGGGCGATGGGAGGACACGCCGCCGGCGGTCAGGTGTGTGGCGGGCCACGCCGTCATCGCGAGCATGCGGAGAGGGTGGCAGCGGTGTTGGGCGGCGGCGCTCGAAACGGCGGCCGGAGGGCGGCGTGGCGGCCAGGTGGCACTCGGCAAAGCCTTCTTTGCCGACCAATTCTTTGCCGAGTGGGCTTTGCCGAGTGCGGCCGGCACTCGGCAAATCCGGCGGATCCAGTAGTGCTTGTGATAATTCTTATAAGTGCTCAAATGCAATGTACATCTGTGAGGAGTGGAAAAAGGATGATTTTCTATATGATATATGTTGAAAAACATGTATTATTAATTCATTTTGAAGGAGAGTGTGATCGAATGAGAGCTCAATTATAATGGCCCAAGGCAACAATCAACGTAAGAAAAAATAAAAAACTAAACGATTATTATCGACTACGCATAGAGACAACAAACAAACAAAAAGAGAACAACTTGAACTAAAATCAAGTTACCACACAAGCAACTTTTGCAGCCCCAGCAATACCAATACCAATATATATATACACACACACACACACGCGTACTGACCACTTGGGATGATCATCGTCCTAAACTGTTTTCGTGTAGGAAAAATGATCGTCATCAGCATTTGGTAGACATTGTGGCAGATATTTAATTTAGTAATAATCAAACAGCCCCATCCAGCTAAGCTTTTGTGATGCCTGTAATATGTGCGCAACAGTAGCATGCAGCAGCATGAGACAAAAGCACGCATATGTCAGTCATTCGCTGTCGAGCTAGTGGCCATGTTGAGCATCTAATACACTTACTATTCTCTGCTGTCTGCCAATAATAGTTTAGTATTACTGCCGTCAGTGATCAATGGCTAATTATATATATATATACATATGTATATAATATAACAACCAGATCATGCATACATGCACTTCAGCCGAGGCTGCAGAATTGCAGATTGTTAATTCATATGCATGCGTCACAGCTGATAATTTTTCAGGCATGCAAGTTGCATTTTGCATTGTTAATAAGCAAATTTATTTTGTTTTCATCATGATTGCCAGTCATAGGGTATAGCTTCACTCTTGTACGCTGGAGTAGTATATACTACACACGTAGTATTATATATCTAACTCATGCACCAAATTGATGATAAACAAAGGGCTGTACAATATATATCTCTATAGTAGTAGTTATTATTATATATGTTAGATTAGCTGTGGAAACAGACAGAGGCCGCCATAACTTTGTCGTATATGCAACCCCATCTCCACACATGCATAAACCAACTTAACAATTGGGAAGAACAAAGGTCAAGAGAATATAGCTGGCTAGCGACAGAGTGATTGGAATTCCTAATATTGGTAATCCTGGGCACATAGTTTATGTGTCCTTCTTTTTTATCTAATGTTAATATACCCTTGGAATGAGACGGCTCACCTAGAATAATACAATTTGCAACTCTGTCTTGTGCCTCCATCTCTTACCCAAGATTCGAAGCAGGATCACCCAACAATATTTACCTTTGTAGGTCATGCATTATTGCATTTAATCTCCCCGCACTTGTGCTAGATTTATTCATATAGAATTTAATATTTTGTTAAATACTACGTACTACATCTCATTCCAAACGTAGATCCTTTAGGACATTGACATATATAATATCCATGACACTTTGACACATGCAAAAAAAAATATAAAAAATACCATTTTGATTAGTGAAAATTCATATGCTGCAAATTTAAGGTGCGGTATTTTAGTTATGTCACAAGTCAAAATTCACCAGGTTTGGTCAAGTTTCTAGAAAAATACTAACATATGCACCATCGGATTACTTTCACTGAATCATGTCTTAAACACATTACATATGGTAACTTGCACATGCCTTTGTTCAATTGGATCTGTTGAAGAACCAAATCGCTGACATTGAAAGAAAGGTTTTTGCACATGCTTATACTATGATACTTTCATATAGCTCATGTTGGTACTTAGGCAGCTGGCGGAGTGTAACTTCCCATACCTCATCAAGTTGATCAAGGGTGTCTTGTCTTTGCTTCCTCTGACTTCTCTTCATAGCCCTTAACTCGTGGAGACCCGTAGTCAAGGCTAGCTCAAAGAACGATGTCGGCGCCATAGACTAGAAAGAATGAGGTGGTCAATCGATTATCGTTTGAATCTCTAGATAACCAAAGGCAACTCGACTTACATATTGGCTAGTAAACTTCTTCACTTAATCGAAGAGAGGGGAATGGATGTGCCCTTTATACACAAGTGATGTGGGGTGTAGTGGTTAGAGGAACTAGGCATGAGGCCACATGCCTTAGGTTTGAATCTTGCTGGTATCGGTGCACACATTTTCACAAAAAATCATGTAACTTGAAACTGTGCAACTAGTTTTGTTCTCTTTTTTTTTTGCCCAGTTTTAGGATTTCTAGTAACCGCTATCACCACCGGTTGGTAACACGGTCATCACCACTGTAGTGATGGCCATTCAGAACTGGTGGTGATAGTGTTTCTATAGTAGTCAATGAACGAATTCGAGAATTGATCTGACTCCTTCATTTGTATCAAGTGATTGCCAAAGTAGGCATCAAGGAATCATAGAGTTTTTGCATCCTTCTATGGAACCTATCACCTGATCTATGTGAGGTAAGGGGTAAGGGTGTTTGAGACATTGTATTAACGATGGTATAATCATTGCACATCATTCTCCATTGCTCATTTTTTCTTTTCTACAAGGACTTGGTTTGCAAACCAGTATGGATGTAGCACTAGCTAGTTTGATGAAACCTATTGGTAGAAGTTTAGCCACTTCCTCTCCTATGAAACTGTGATCCTACTCATATGCCTTTCCTCCTCGAGTTGGAGTTGAAGTTGTTTGACCAGCTTAGAGATGAGTTTGACCTTTAGAGAGTAGGTGCTCGACGACCATCCTAAGGATACCAGGCATGTCGAGTGGCTTCCATGCAAAGATGTCTTTATTCTAGTATAGGTGTAGTATAATGGATCGTTGGATATATAGAGGCCATTATAAACAGGGATGGAAAATCATATAGAATACGTAATTGGTAATGATGAATATATATCTCTAACAATCTCGGACCAACACTATAGAGTATCCATATGGGTATCACCAATTCACCATACATGCATAGCGACAATAAAGAGAAGCAATTAAATAGAAGCGATTTTAACCTTATGTGTTTGAGATCGATATATCCATGAATTTCTAATTATATTTTTATCCTACGGGAGTACACGCATAGCGCACAAATAAGGGGAAGCAAATTAAACTGAAGCAATTTTAACCTTATGTGTTTCAGATCGATATATTCATGAATTTCTAATTATATTTATATCGCTCATGAGAACAGTTAAGTTGACTGGCTTTTGCTACGGTACTCCGAAATGACCGTAGACCGTCTATTTGTTCCGATCCAACGGTCACGATCATCTGTTATCTCTTAGGAGGTAATAGTATTTATTGAATTTTTATTTTATAAAAATAGGGTAAATAATATTTGGTTGTTAAGATTTGGTCGATGGTTACCAGGTCACGCTAACACAGGGTAACACACACGTTGCCTGCACTTTAGAGTTTGGACCTACAAGTTACATGACACGCTTACACGTTACGCCGACTCTTGTTACCACGTACTACACGTTATCAAACTATATCAAGTAGAAATTTAGAAATAAAAAAATACTATATTAGTTGGATCACGCATGAATCAATCACATCAAAAATAACTAGTGTGCCATTTTGTTTTTTTTTTTTTTGTACTACTACTATTGCCGTTGTTTGAATTAGTGT
>JALGXP010000309.1:0-22500 GCA_023333625.1 Bothriochloa decipiens | reverse complement strand
AGGGATTGGATTGGTGACTTACCCATTCAGTGACTTTGGCACTGGACGTTCCAAAAACGGGTACTATCGGATCGGGTGAATTAGAGAATAGACAGAGGTCCGTTGGCATTTCAGCTTCTCTTCTCCTTTCAGGGCCTATCCGAAAGAGAATCCAGGACCTCTTGGTCCTGAATATCAGAATAGGACGAACGAACCGGCCTCCGCGGATATCTTTGCTTCGGAACAAAACAATTAGCATTAGGCTCGGTCAACTGGAATGTGTATTATCCATATGGGAGATCTTCCAATCGAGAAGATCCATCGATCTGAGACGAAGAGAAAGGGCCCATTTTCTTTACTTATTCTTTACTTATTCAGTTAAACCAAGGATTCGTTATGGAAACAGATAGCAACAACCATTTCATCAGACATGCGTTTTTTTGATTATCCGGTGGATTTACACAGTTTCATTAATGCAAATTGTTTGATGTAGTTAGTACTCAGGTTATTCGACGCTCAAGAATTCTTATTTAGGCAGTTCATATCATCCCATACATAGTGTTTTGATCTAAGATTGCAATTCTTCCATGTTTCCGCAGTAGCATATTGTTCCATGGAGCTAGGGTCCAAAATAGGAATCAACAAGTGTTTCCACGACTCTACCGCCCGGCCAATCCTGTTCCACTGAATCCCCTCCCTTTTTCATGGCCACATATCTTTACGGCTAAGGAGTGGGAAATCTTTCTCCTGTTACACAAATGAAATGTTTCATTTCATCCGTGAAAAGCCACCTCTTTCTCCACAAACAATGTCTTTGTCATTTGATCCAGGAGCCTTCCGTTAGATAGGAACAGCTTTGCTAAATACTGAGAACTCTCGGATAGAGTATTAGAATGAAAAGACCATTAATTATATAAGGAAGAACCCAGGGTTCTAGCCCATTCCCATTCCTAAATCACTAATTCGTAGTGCTTTTGCCTTTCTTGCGTACTCCTGGTGAACCAGTTGCTAGCCATATGTTTAGGAGGCTTTTTTCTCCAGGTACTGGTACTAAGCCGCTTTGCCATCTCTTCATCTTCATCTGCAAAGAATTCTCGACGTGAAAACACAGAGACAAAGGCCTGATCTTTGAATAGGAAAAAGAATGGATCCGAAGGTCCCAAATCAATTGGCTTATTCGAAAAAAGCCTTCTTCTTTGAAAGATATATCTCGTGTCTGGTACTGCATTGTTCCACTCTGCAAGAAGTCCGAATCAGTCTCTTGCACCTCCCCCTTTTTATGATAAATATACCAGAAATAATTCGAATAAATAGCAGTCTCTGACAACTCATCCTCTTTAATCTGCTTGGACCCGCTCCAATACCCATAGGAAAATCCCCAGTCATATTCAGCGTACCTGTCCCTGCAATCAAATAGATTGTCCCAAGGGCCCCATATTCTAGGAGCCCAAGTTATGCTATTGAAAATTCGTTCCTCTAGCAGTTCCGGTTTGACCATTCCGTTCCCTTTTTCAAACTCCACTTCTTTTCATATAGCATCCCTAATCAAAGAGAGAACAATATCCATTTCAAAACATTTCTAACGGATTCCTTGGTTCGGACCGACGAAGTAATGGCACTCGATTATTATCAACCCGACTGCAATCTTTTTCTGTCGGTAAGGATTGCACCAGAGCACCTTCTACTTCTAATAGGCCATGAACTATAGATAGAGAAGAATCATTCTGAGCGAGTCCATAAGAAGCGACCCACTTTTTCATCGGTTCCGGGGGAAGACCAAAGATCTTGCGCGACCGGTCCGCCAGAAAAACTCAAAAGAGAAAGAAGTCTCGTTAATCTCTTCATGCTCGTTCCAAGTTCGAAGTACCGTTTGGCCAAAGAAAAAGCCGCTTCCTGACACGATTGCCTCTTTATATAGATAGATATAGGATCTATGGGGTTATTACTTAGAAGTCTATTTTGTACAAGATCCCCTCCTATCTGATAGAAAAGGGTCCCATGATCCCGAGCCGGTCTTATCTTGGCTCGCAAACCCTAAGTTTGTCTATGAAGAGCTAATCTAATTGTATTAGTTTCTATAATGGATTTCTTATGTGGAATACTAATGGATAGGGCCTCGTTGCTAAGTGCTACAAGATCTAGTGCACTGGAACTCGTGGTTATGGACCCGAATCCTTTAGTATGGAACATTGTCTTTTCCAAGTAAAAACCCCTAGTATATGAAAGAATGAAAAGGTGCTTTCGTTCTTGTGGAATAAGAAGCCCTCGTACCTTAATGAAAGGAAAATAGGAATTTTTCGTTAGGTATTTGACCAAATAGGATCGTCCAGTTCCTATAGAACCTATCACTAAAATACCCGATAGGGCTAAGCGGAACGAAAAGGGTTTTCCATGAGATGGTAAATGAAAACGATTAGCCCCACACGAGGTTTGGGAATAAGTGATTGTCTGATAATGAGCAAGGAATATACGTCTTTCTGCTAAAGAGGATCTATTAAACTCATAATTCATTAGATCCTTGTTAGCAATGTCAACTAGGTATCATAAGTAAATGGATCTCGGTTGTTCAATCCTTTGATAACCAAGGTCATTCTTTGCTAAAGAGAAATGATCACTATGGGTCAGACTCAATAGAATTGGATCCATTCCAAATAGCGAGAATTAGGATTCTTGATCCCTCTCAATCTCTCTTTCAATTCGAGGATCCGGAGAGGTGTTTTCATAGTCATCTCCGAATATTTGCCATCTCCGAATATTTTCGATTTCATTTTTCTATGATATGTCTTTCTATATGAAAATTGGTTATTTACGATGTACGATGATCCCTGTTAAGCATCCATGGCTGAATGGTTAAAGCGCCCAACTCATAATTGGTAAATTTGCGGGTTCAATTCCTGCTGGATGCACGCGAACGGGAACGGTCTATTGGAACTGGCTCTCTATCCATGGAATCTCATCCATCATCCATACATAACGAATTGGTATGGTATATTCATACCATAACATAAGAACAATAAGAACTCGAATTCTTATCGATACTGGAACTCAGAGCATAGGAGGGAAAGTCGATTTATGGATGGAATCAAATACGCAGTATTTACAGAAAAGAGTCTTCGTTTATTGGGAAAGAATCAATATACTTTTAATGTCGAATCGGGATTCACTAAGACAGAAATAAAGCATTGGGTCGAACTCTTTTTTGGTGTTAAGGTAGTAGCTGTGAATAGCCATCGACTACCCGGAAAGGGTAGAAGAATGGGACCTATTCTGGGACATACAATGCATTACAGACGTATGATCATTACCCTTCAACCGGGTTATTCTATTCCACTTCTAGATAGAGAAACGAACTAAAGGAGAATACTTAATAATACGGCGAAACATTTATACAAAACACCTATCCCGAGCACACGCAAGGGAACCGTAGACAGGCAAGTGAAATCCAATCCACGAAATAAATTGATCCATGGACGGCACCGTTGTGGTAAAGGTCGTAATGCCAGAGGAATCATTACCGCAAGGCATAGAGGGGGAGGTCATAAGCGCCTATACCGTAAAATCGATTTTCGACGGAATCAAAAAGACATATCTGGTAGAATCGTAACCATAGAATACGACCCTAATCGAAATGCATACATTTGTCTCATACACTATGGGGATGGTGAGAAGAGATATATTTTACATCCCAGAGGGGCTATAATTGGAGATACTATTGTTTCTGGTACAAAAGTTCCTATATCAATGGGAAATGCCCTACCTTTGAGTGCGGTTTGAACTATTGATTTACGTAATTGGAAGTAACCAATTAGGTTTACGACGAAACCTAGAAATCGATCACTGATCCAATTTGACTACCTCTACGGGATAGACCTCAACAGAAAACTGTTGAGTAACGGCAGCAAGTGATTGAGTTCAGTAGTTCCTCATAGAAAATTATTGACTCTAGAGATATGGTAATATGGAGAAGACAAAATTGTTTGAAGCACGCACAGAACCGGAAGCGCCCCTTGTTTCAAAGAGAGGAGGACGGGTTATTCACATTTAATTTGATGGTCAGAGGCGAATTGAAAGCTAAGCAGTGGTAATTAAGACCCCCGGGTGAAAATAGGGATGTCTCCTACGTTACCCATAATATGTGGAAGTATCGACGTAATTTCATAGAGTCATTCGATCTGAATGCTACATGAAGAACATAAGCCAGATGACGGAACGCGGAGACCTAGGATGTAGAAGATCATAACATGAGCGATTCGGCGGATTTGGGTTCCTTTTCTATATATCCACTCATGTGGTACTTCATCATACGATTCATATAAGATCCATCTGTCTAGAGATCGTCATATACATCTAGAAAGCCGTATGCTTTGGAAGAAGCTTGTACAGTTTGGGAAGGGGTTTTTTGATAAAAAAGAAGAATCTACTTCAACCGATATGCCCTTAGGCACGGCCATACATAACATAGAAATCACACGTGGAAGGGGTGGGCAATTAGCTAGAGCAGCAGGTGCTGTAGCGAAACTGATTGCAAAAGAGGGTAAATTGGCCACTTTAAGATTACCATCTGGGGAGGTCCGTTTGGTATCCCAAAACTGCTTAGCAACAGTCGGACAAGTGGGTAATGTTGGGGTGAACCAAAAAAGTTTGGGTAGAGCCGGATCTAAGTGTTGGCTAGGTAAACGCCCCGTAGTAAGAGGGGTAGTTATGAACCCTGTGGACCACCCCCATGGGGGTGGTGAAGGGAAAGCCCCCATTGGTAGAAAAAAACCCACAACCCCTTGGGGTTATCCTGCGCTTGGAAGAAGAACTAGGAAAAGGAAAAAATATAGTGATAGTTTTATTCTTCGTCGCCGTAAGTAAATACGTAACTAGGAATATGGAAAATTGCATTTTTGGAATTTGCAATAATGCGATGGGCGAACGACGGGAATTGAACCCGCGC
Organism: Bothriochloa decipiens; assembly: GCA_023333625.1. NCBI lineage: Eukaryota > Viridiplantae > Streptophyta > Magnoliopsida > Poales > Poaceae > Bothriochloa > Bothriochloa decipiens. Next base: position 17,582 of record JALGXP010000309.1, on the reverse strand, counting down.
ATGGTGGATTCACAATCCACTGCCTTGATCCACTTGGCTACATCCGCCCCTTATCCAGCTAAAGGATTTTCTCTTTTTTCCATTCATTATTATTCTATTTATTCTGACCTCCATACCTCGATCGAGATAGTGGACATAGGATGCCACTCTTTAAAATGAAAAAAAGGAGTAATCAGCTGTGACACGAAAAAAAAACGAATCCTTTTGTAGCTCGTCATTTATTGGCAAAAATCGAAAAGGTCAATATGAAGGAGGAGAAAGAAATAATAGTAACGTGGTCCCGGGCATCTAGCATTCTACCCGCAATGGTTGGCCATACAATCGCGATTCATAATGGAAAAGAACATATACCTATTTACATAACAAATCCTATGGTAGGTCGCAAATTGGGGGAATTCGTGCCTACTCGGCATTTCACGAGTTATGAAAGTACAAGAAAGGATACTAAATCTCGTCGTTAATTGAATTCAGAATAGAAAGATTCAGAATAAACAAAATTTATAGGATTCAAATAATCAAATAAAATAAAGGTAGGCGGGTAATAACCTTATTTATGACAAGTTTTAAATTGGTAAAGTATACCCCTAGGATAAAGAAGAAGAAGGGGCTGAGAAAACTCGCAAGAAAAGTTCCAACCGATCGTCTACTTAAATTCGAACGGGTTTTCAAAGCACAAAAACGCATACATATGTCTGTTTTCAAAGCACAAAGAGTTCTAGATGAGATTCGCTGGCGTTACTACGAGGAAACCGTTATGATACTGAATCTCATGCCTTATCGAGCATCGTATCCCATCTTAAAGTTGGTTTATTCGGCAGCCGCAAATGCTACTCATTATAGGGATTTCGACAAAACGAATTTATTCATCACTAAAGCCGAAGTCAGTAGGAGTACTATTATGAAAAAATTCAGACCTCGAGCTCGAGGACGTAGTTATTCTATAAAAAAAACGATGTGTAATATAACAATTGTACTAAATATAGTAAAGAAATCTAAATAATCTTTAGATCAATCTAAAATTTCGATTCCCAGTAAAAAAAAAAAAAGAAATATAATAGAAAAATATGGGACAAAAAATAAATCCACTCGGTTTCAGACTTGGTACAACCCAAAATCACCATTCCTTTTGGTTCGCACAACCAAAAAATTATTCTGAAGGTCTACAGGAAGATAAAAAAATACGGAATTGTATCAAGAACTATATACAAAAGAATAGGAAAAAAGGCTCGAATAGAAAAATGGAATCAGACTCAAGTTCTGAAGTAATTACACATATAGAAATTCAAAAAGAAATCGATACAATCCACGTCATAATCCATATTGGATTCCCCAATTTATTAAAGAAAAAGGGAGCAATCGAAGAATTAGAGAAAGATCTCCAAAAGGAAGTTAATTCTGTAAACCAGAGACTTAATATTGCTATCGAAAAGGTTAAAGAACCTTATAGACAACCTAATATTCTTGCGGAATATATAGCTTTCCAATTAAAAAATAGAGTTTCATTCCGAAAAGCAATGAAAAAAGCTATTGAATTAACTAAAAAAGCGGATATAAAGGGAATAAAAATCCAAATTGCGGGTCGTCTAGCAGGAAAAGAAATTGCACGTGCCGAATGCATAAAAAAGGGTAGACTACCCCTCCAAACAATTCGCGCTAAAATTGATTATTGCTGCTATCCAATTCGAACTATCTATGGAGTATTAGGTGTCAAAATTTGGATATTCGTAGAAGAAGAATAACTAACCATGTCTTCCCATTCCGCCCAGTGATAGAATAAAAAAGACAAGAACCTTGTTTTTCCAAAAATCCCTAAAAAAAAGAAGAAAGTATCCCTCTTTCTATAAGATTTAATGAAAATTAATAAATCTTTTAATATAATTGCTATGCTTAGTGTGTGACTCGTTAGTTTTTTCTTTAGGGTCAAAAATTGAAAAAAAAAAATTGTCTGAACCCTACTAAAAATAGAAAAAACTTAGTAATGATAGAAAATTAACTAATAACCAACCTATTGCTTCGTATTGTCGAGATCCTAACTAAGAAACAGTCACTATGTGAATAAATACATCTATCAAAAATGAGTAGATCTATCATATAGTTGTAGCAACTGCATTTTTTTCTCTACAAAAGAAACCTGATTCTAGGCTGTGAAGCAAAACTAAAGGGATGTGGATAAAAGGAGGGATGATAGATAGAAGGAAGAAGAATAAGAAAGATATAGGATTCCGATGTGTATGGTCTATGAATTACATCATAAAAAAGGGCAATGTGATAAAGCATCAATATAATAATAAAATTCTAAAAAAAAAAAAGAGAGAATTCTAAATCGTAACTTTACTTTTGAAACAACAAATATAAATATAAAGCAATAAATAAAGAGCAGCCGAGTTAATAAAACTGAGAAAATTGACTCGGAAATCAATTTTTTGGAAGCTCCATTGCAGGATTCAAACCTAACCATTAAAGGAGAAGCTGTGGGAACGACAAAACCTATGACTACATAGGATTTTATTGGAAAGAATCCTAACATTTCATTGGGTGGGATGGCGGAACAAACCAAAAAAAATTGCTTTATTTGATAAGGTTCTAAATTAACAAATAAGACAGGAAAGAGTAAATATTCGCCCGCGAAATCCTTATTGGATTAGAATACTTTACCACGATTCAATAAGAATAAAAAAAAAGGAGATTCAAAAAAGGGAAGGATTACATTTTATATAAATATTGAATTTGGATATATTCTAGATCTTCTTTCTTGACTATATATTTATTTTTCTTTTTTAAGAAAGTCAAAATCAAAAAAACCTAATTTTTTCTATTATATATTGATGTGTACCTATCTATAATATTTTTGAATATTATGGAATTAGAGAAATGAAATTCGCACGCTTTCTCATTTCATTCGCGAGGAGCTGGATGAGAAGAAACTCTCATGTCCAGTTTTGTAGTAGAGATGGAACTAAGAAAGAACCATCGACTATAACCCCAAAAGAACTAGATTTCGTAAACAACATAGAGGAAGAATGAAGGGAAAATCCTGCCGAGGCAATCATATTTGTTTTGGTAGATATGCTCTTCAAGTACTTGAACCCGCTTGGATCACCGCGAGACAGATAGAAGCAGGACGAAGAGCAATGACACGATATGCACGTCGTGGTGGAAAAATATGGGTGCGTATATTTCCCGACAAACCGGTTACAATAAGACCCACAGAAACACGTATGGGCTCGGGAAAGGGATCCCCCGAATATTGGGTAGCCGTTGTTAAACCAGGTCGAATACTTTATGAAATGAGCGGAGTATCCGAAACTGTAGCTAGAGCAGCTATCTCTATAGCTGCCAGTAAAATGCCCATACGAAGTCAATTTCTTCGATTAGAGATATAGAACCCCAAAAAGGAGTATTGAAGATAAAAAACCCCTGGTTTTTCTTTCTGGAAAGACAATATTTCTTTCATCCTTTTGCATTGAAATAACAAATGGAAATCCAAATAATATGATTCAACCTCAGACCCTTTTAAATGTAGCAGATAACAGTGGAGCTCGAAAATTGATGTGTATTCGAGTCATAGGAGCCGCTGGTAATCAGCGATATGCTCGTATTGGTGATGTTATTATTGCTGTAATCAAAGACGCAGTGCCCCAAATGCCTCTAGAAAGATCCGAAGTAATTCGAGCTGTAATTGTACGTACACGTAAAGAATTCAAAGGCGACGACGGTATAATAATACGCTATGATGACAATGCAGCAGTTATCATTGATCAAAAAGGAAATCCAAAAGGAACTCGAGTTTTTGGCGCGGTTGCCGAAGAATTAAGAGAATTGAATTTTACTAAAATAGTTTCATTAGCTCCTGAAGTATTATAAATACTAGTAGACGAGATATAGATCAAAGAAAAAATGAGTAGATTGTGTCTCACGTATATGCTTTAAAATCCTAAATTTAAAGAAAAGGGAAAACATGTTGATTATAGAAAAATTAGGAGGAACCTAGAATTAGAGTCTTATGGGCAAGGACACTATTGCTGATTTACTAACCTCTATAAGAAACGCAGACATGAATAAAAAAGGAATTGTTCGAGTAGTATCCACAAATATTACCGAAAACATTGTTAAAATACTTCTACGAGAGGGTTTTATTGAAAGTGTTCGGAAACATCAGGAAAGTAACAGATATTTCTTGGTTTCAACTTTGCGACATCAAAGGAGAAAGACTAGAAAGGGAATATATAGAACTAGAACCTTTTTAAAGCGTATCAGCCGACCCGGCTTACGAATTTATGCCAACTATCAAGGAATTCCTAAGGTTTTGGGCGGAATGGGAATTGCTATTCTTTCTACTTCTCGAGGTATAATGACAGATCGAGAAGCTCGACTAAACAGAATTGGGGGAGAAGTTTTATGTTATATATGGTAATGGCCGCACCTATAGTACCCAAATTCTATCTCGAACTTCCTATTTTGAAAATAAAAATAGAAAAATAGGAGAAAAATATATGACAGAAAAAAAAAATAGGAGAGAAAAAAAAAAACCCGAGAGAAACAAAAGTAACTTTCGAAGGTTTAGTTACGGAAGCCCTACCCAACGGAATGTTCCGCGTTCGCCTAGAGAATGACACGATCATCCTGGGCTATATTTCAGGAAGGATCCGGTCTAGCTCTATACGAATACTGATGGGGGATAGGGTCAAAATTGAAGTAAGTCGTTATGATTCCAGCAAAGGTCGTATAATTTATAGACTTCCCCATAAGGATTCGAAGCGTACCGAAGACTCGAAGGATACTGAAGATTTGAAGGATACCAAAGATTCAAAGGATTAGGTTTTTCTGGGGTAATAACTTCCAAGTTTCAGAATTTAAGTGAAGAGACTTATTTTTTCCAAAAGAATAGATTCATAGTTTAAGAAAGGAATACCTATATATGAAAATAAGAGCTTCCGTTCGTAAAATTTGTACAAAATGTCGACTGATTCGCAGGCGTGGGCGAATTAGAGTCATTTGTTCCAATCCGAAGCATAAACAAAGACAGGGGTAATCTTTCGAAAAAGAAGCTTTTCTTTCTAATTTCTAATAAAGTAAAAACTAATTTCTAATAAAGTAAAAAAAGTACCCACGGAAATGTCCAAATTGCAAATATAAAAAATGGAAGTAAAGGATATATTTTAACCCGAAACGGATATCTTTGTATCTTTTTTCTTTTTGTTATTTCTAACTCATATTTATGAGATAATAAAATATGACAAAAGCTATACCAAAAATAGGTTCACGTAAGAAAGTGCGTATTGGTTTGCGTAGGAATGCCCGTTTTAGTTTACGGAAGAGTGCACGTAGAATAACAAAAGGGGTTATTCATGTTCAAGCCAGTTTCAACAATACCATTATAACCGTTACAGACCCACAAGGTCGGGTCGTTTTCTGGTCCTCCGCAGGTACTTGTGGATTCAAAAGCTCAAGAAAAGCATCACCCTATGCTGGTCAAAGAACAGCAGTAGATGCTATTCGTACAGTGGGTTTGCAACGAGCAGAAGTTATGGTAAAAGGTGCTGGTAGCGGAAGAGATGCCGCATTACGAGCCATTGCTAAAAGTGGTGTACGGTTAAGTTGTATACGCGATGTAACACCTATGCCGCATAATGGATGTCGACCTCCTAAAAAAAGACGTCTGTAAAAAAAAATGAAACCGCTTTCAAGAGAAATAAACGATTCAATGATCAAATAATAATACTAGTCTGTTATGGTTCGAGAAGAGATAACAGGATCCACTCAAACACTAGAGTGGAAGTGTGTTGAATCAAGAGTAGATAGTAAACGTCTTTATTATGGTCGTTTCATTCTGTCTCCGCTTAGAAAAGGTCAAGCGGATACTGTTGGTATTGCCTTGCGAAGAGCTTTACTTGGAGAAATAGAAGGAACATGTATCACACGCGCCAAATTTGGGAACGTGCGGCATGAATATTCCACAATAGTAGGTATTGAAGAATCCATACAAGAAATTTTACTAAATTTGAAAGAAATTGTATTGAGAAGTAATCTCTATGGAGTTAGAGACGCATCAATTTGCGTCAAAGGTCCTAGATACATAACCGCTCAAGATATAATCTTACCGCCTTCCGTAGAAATCGTTGATACGACACAACCTATAGCTAACTTGAGAGAGCCCGTTGATTTCTGTATTGAGTTACAGATCAAGAGAGATCGCGGATATCATACGGAACTAAGAAAGAACTCTCAAGATGGAAGTTATCCTATAGATGCTGTATTCATGCCTGTTCGAAATGTGAATTATAGTATTTTTTCTTGTGGGAATGGAAATGAAAAACACGAGATACTTTTTTTAGAAATATGGACGAATGGAAGTTTAACTCCTAAAGAAGCGCTTGATGAAGCTTCTCGTAATTTGATTGATTTATTTCTTCCTTTTATACACACAGAGGAAGAGGGCACTAGTTTCGAAGAAAATAAAAACAGGTTAACTCCACCCCTTTTAACCTTTCAAAAAAGATTCACTAATCTAAAGAAAAACAAAAAAGGAATTCCATTGAATTGTATTTTTATTGATCAATTAGAATTGCCTTCTAGAACGTATAATTGTCTCAAAAGGGCCAATATACATACACTATTGGACCTTTTGAGTAAGACTGAAGAAGATCTTATGCGAATTAATAGTTTTCGTATGGAAGATGGAAAACTGATATGGGACACTCTAGAAAAGCATCTCCCAATTGATTTACCTAAGAACAAGTTCTCGCTTTAAATCATTGCAATTTTTTCCTCTTCTTCTTTTTTGAGTTAGAATAAAAAGAAAAAAGAAAGCAATTTTGCATCTTTGGCACAATCTATATTTTCGCGAAATGGATCATAATAAAATAGATTTTAGGTATCTAGGGAAGATTCACTTGGAAGTAACTATTTCCTAGATACCCATGCAGGGGACTTCGCGGTGGAATGAATCAACTCGAAAAATCCCTAAACTAAAAAAGACCTAAAGTTAAGGATTTATCAATGGGTAATGTTGCTCCAATACCTAACCAAAGAGCTACTGCAGTACCGATTAAAAAAACGGTCGTAGCTACTGGGCGACGAAATGGATTTTGGAATTTATTGACATTCTCTAGAAAGGGTACTGTCAATAAGCCCGTTGGCACAGAAACCATTAAGAGAACGCCCAATAACTTATTGGGTACTGTACGGAGTATTTGAAATACGGGAAAGAAGTACCACTCGGGTAATATTTCCAAAGGAGTTGCAAACGGATCCGCCGGTTCACCAATCATTGACGGCTCTAGAACCGCTAAACCTACATTACACGCAATAGTACCTAGAATTACTACTGGAAAAATGTATAAAAGATCGTTGGGCCACGCGGGTTCCCCATAATAATTATGTCCCATCCCTTTAGCTAATTTTGCTCTTAATACAGGATCATTTAAGTCAGGTTTCTTTGTTATTGGGATAGGTGAATTCTTTAGGATCCATCCCCCAAAGGAACCGGACATGAGAATTTTTCATCATCCGGCTCGAGCAAGAATGAAAGAAATAAGACCGTGGAGGATCCACAATAGAATAGGGTATATAATGACTCAATGACTCAAGGTAAGAAAAGCTTTATCAAATTATCTTTTCCAAAGTTGCGCCTATAACTACTCATTGAAAAGAATCCTATTCTTATGCTTAAATGCTCAATATCCAAGTGGGCTTACAAATTTGATCATGATCAATTGCTTTGTGGATTGTCTCTTGATTAGTTGGTGTTTATCCCCTCGATATCGCAAGTTTCTTATGTCCAAACTAAGTATTTACTTGTTACTAATAAAAAATCAAAAAGTTTAGCCTGCGTTCTTCCTTAGATCCCTTCTTTTACTCCGATAGTATTGTGGATCAAAATCGATGCAAAGAAAATGAATGCATTTCCATACTATAATAAAAAGTAAGTGTAATAAAAATAGAATTGGATCATATCACATGACTTATTCCATTTATACTCTATAGGATCTTACGGAGCCTGTTCATGGATGACATGGTTGGGGTATGATCATAGAAAATATTCTCCTCGAGTGAACCAGCCTATCCTTCCTAGATAGGGGACTTACGTGTTGATTGGATGCGGAGACACCTTTGGTCGTGAATTCTAATGTGGCAGATCCAATTCTCTATCTGCATGGCCAAATCAATAATTCAAGTCACACACTCCCATAATCCGCCTTATTTTCTTTCGTAAAATTCACTTCAACTATTTTTATAAAAATACTTCGAAGTTGAAGAGAAGTATCCAAATGACATGTCTTATTTTACAATAACCCATGTTTGTAGCAATGAAATACCACAACCTACCCGATATGATATATGAGAATTAGAATTCTCTATGATATGCCTTCCCTATAAAGGACCCGAAATACCTTGCTTACGTATCATTGGAAAGTGCATTAACATAAATACGGCAGTAAGCAGAGGTAGTACAAAGGTATGTAAACTATAAAAACGAGTCAAAGTGGATTGGCCCACACTAGCACTTCCACGTAATAATTCCACTAAAGGGGACCCTATTACCGGAATAGCTTCGGGTACACCTGTAACAATTTTGACTGCCCAATAACCAATTTGATCCCAAGGCAAAGAATAACCAGTTACACCAAAAGATGCAGTCAATACAGCCAAAACCACGCCTGTGACCCAAGTTAATTCACGGGGTTTTTTAAATCCACCTGTGAGATACACACGAAATACGTGCAGGATCATCATTAGAACCATCATACTTGCTGACCATCGATGAACCGATCGGATTAACCAACCAAAGTTGGCTTCCGTCATTATATATTGAACGGAGGAAAAAGCCTCTGTAACGGTTGGTCGGTAGTAAAAAGTCATAGCAAAACCGGTAGCGACTTGTACTAGAAAACAAGTAAGTGTAATTCCCCCTAAACAATAAAATATGTTGACATGAGGAGGAACATATTTACTAGTTATATCATCCGCAATTGCCTGAATCTCAAGACGTTCTTCAAACCAATCATATACTTTATTGAGATAGGTAACTAGCCCGACTCCCCCTCCGAGAACCGTATATGAAAATTTCATCTCGTACGGCTCAAGCAGAAATACACAAATTTTCAACGGATATTAGAAAAAAAGGTTCAAAACTCCATCAGCCACGGTATTGGATCCATTTGCCTTGAAGATATGAAATAAGAAAAATCCAGAATTTCTTCTTTGTGATAATAATGCCAAAAAATCTCAAGTTGGCTCATCTGTCTTTCTTTCCCTTATGTTGATCATTAGAGGCCTCTTGACTTTTCTCTTCCCTATTTTTTTTTTTTTTATTTTTGGACTAGTCCAAAAATAAAAAAAAATTTCTAGTGGTTTTCTGATAGAAATTATCTTGTTGCGATCCTATGAATCAGTTCAATTAAAACCTTAGATTCATACTAGAGCCACGATGATTGAGTCTCAAGATAAACAAAAGGCAAGGGTTCTTCGAATAAGAACCGCTTGATGATCATTTATTGAAAGAGAAAAGAGTTCTCTTTTGGGCAAACAAAATTAGAAGGAAGAAAATTTCTTTTTTTATTAAGAACTACTTGAATTTTTTTTAAGTCTGGTTGCGAGGTCTAAATAGTGAGTATGAATCATAGTTCCTTTTTTTTTTATCCACTCTATGTATTTCGTGTTCCAGATACTAGAATAAATAATATCCGACGAATTAGAATCATCTTGATAGAGATAACAGGCCCTTTCTATGTATTATCAATAGGATCAATTCTAACAAGTCACACACTCATATTCCAGAGATATCAAAACAAAAAAATCCACGGTCGAACTACCAGAATGTCTAGAAATGTGGAGCTTAAAGTAGAAAGGCTTTTTTGGATGGAAAAACTATGAAGTCATAGTTTTAGTTAGTAGAAACCTAATTCGTTAAAATTCCGTCCAGTAAAACAGAAGAATTATAAATTTCTAAAATTATAGATAGGAATATCGCGAATAAAGCCATTGCGACCCCCATAAAAGGAGTAGTCCCCCAACCCGGAGCAACTTTCCCATATTCCGAATTCAAGGGTTTCAATAAACTACCTGCGCCAGTCCGTTTTGGCTTAGGTCTAGAACTATCTTCAACGGTTTGTGTAGCCATAAATTCTATTTAATCATTGGTGTTGACTTTGTATACTATTCCGTTGTAGTTGTAAATACACGATCTTTTCATAGATCCATTGTAATCTTGAAATTCTATAAAAATGGAAACAGCAACTTTAGTCGCCATCTCCATATCTGGTTTACTTGTAAGCTTTACTGGGTATGCCTTATATACCGCGTTTGGGCAACCCTCTCAACAATTAAGAGATCCATTCGAAGAACATGGGGACTAATTGAAGTAAGAAGTCTCCCCTCCGGGGGACTTCTTACTTCAATTAAATTATTTCTTTCCTTCAATTAAAATTTCATTTCTTAGTCGGAACCTTAGGTGGTTCTCGGAAGAAGATAGCGAAAAAAATTATCCCTAAAGTCGAAACTAAAAGGAACGTATAAACCAATGCTTCCATAGATTCGATCCTGGTTTATTTACAATTATAACTTCCACACCTATTCACTTATCATTTGGGATCATTTCCCATATAAAAAAAGAAAAAGAGTCAAAGAAAGGACAGGAGATGTTCTTCATGTCAAATCAAACAAAAAAGAGAGGTGAAAGATACCATAGCAATGTGGTATCAGGCTGCCTGTCTCCTTGTAGTTGGATCTCCAACTTTTTGGAATGTTCCAAATTCCACTTGAGCATCCAAGTCTGGATCAATACCAGCAAAAACATCTCGGAACAGGGTTCGAGCGCCATGCCAAATGTGTCCGAAAAAGAAGAGCAAAGCAAAGGTAGCATGACCAAAAGTGAACCAACCCCTTGGACTGCTGCGAAAAACACCATCTGATTTCAAAGTAGCTCGATCTAATTCAAAAATTTCCCCTAATTGAGCACGCCGCGCATATTTTTTTACAGTAGCTGGATCAGAATAACTTACTCCATTAAGTTCGCCACCATAGAACTCCACCGTTACGCCTACTTGTTCAACACTATATTTGGATTCTGCTCTTCTAAAAGGAACGTCCGCTCTCACAATTCCCTCTTCATCTACCAAAACTACCGGAAATGTTTCAAAAAAAGTAGGCATACGACGTACAAAAAGCTCGCGTCCTTCTTTATCTCTAAAGACGGGATGTCCTAACCATCCAACAGCTATGCCATCCCCATTGTCCATTGAGCCTGCTCTGAATAATCCCCCCTTTGCCGGATTATTACCAATATAATCATAAAAGGCTAATTTTTCGGGAATTTTAGACCAAGCTTCTGATAAACTAAGATTTTCGGCTAACCCATCGCTAACTCTTCGATATATTTCTTGCTGAAAGTATCCCTGATCCCACTGATAACGAGTAGGCCCAAATAATTCGATTGGGGTAGTTGCTGATCCATACCACATAGTTCCGGCAACTACGAAAGCAGCAAAAAAAACAGCAGCGATACTACTGGAAAGTACAGTTTCAATATTGCCCATACGTAACCCTTTGTATAGACGTTGAGGCGGACGGACACTTAGATGGAATAGGCCCGCTAATATGCCCAAAGTACCCGCAGCAATATGATGCGAAGCTATTCCTCCCGGAACGAAAGGATCAAAACCTTCTGCACCCCACGCAGGATTTACAGCTTGTACTTTTCCAGTTAGTCCGTAAGGATCGGACACCCATATCCCAGGGCCATATAAACCCGTTACATGAAATGCACCAAAGCCAAAACAAGCCACCCCTGCAAGAAATAAATGAATTCCAAAGATCTTGGGCAAATCCAAAGAAGGTTTTCCCGTCCGCTCATCACAGAATATTTCTAGGTCCCAATATACCCAATGCCAGATAGCTGCCAAGAAACACAAGCCAGAAAACACAATATGCGCACCTGCCACACCTTCATAACTCCAAATACCCGGATTCGTTACAGTTCCTCCTGAAATACTCCAACCACCCCACGAATTCGTTATTCCTAAACGAGTCATGAAGGGGATGACGAACATACCTTGTCTCCACATTGGATCCAGAACAGGATCAGAGGGATCAAAAACTGCTAATTCGTATAAAGCCATCGAGCCAGCCCAACCAGAAACTAGAGCTGTGTGCATTATATGCACCGAAAGCAATCGACCCGGATCATTCAATACGACAGTATGAACACGATACCAAGGCAAACCCATGGAAATACCCCTTTAGCAAAGAAAAATAGACACGATGTCGCTTTATTTTATCGCATTGGAAAAGACTGTCCATACATATTCTATGTACCTAACCCTTCTAGGGGATTCTATGTCAGAAAGCGTGAATATTTATTTCATTCCATTAAAAATAACAAGCCAATTCTGTTTGTAAGAAGAAAGAGAAGCAGATCTATTCTATACTCGATAAGTGCCAATATGCAATGGGTAGCTTGGGCTATTTGGAAAAACGAAGAATAGATCCTTCATCCCTCTTTGTTTATCATTGATCGAATCACGGATTCCTTTTTATTTATTCAATCTGTCTTACCTTCCTTATATGTAGAATCTTTCAATCTATGTATTATTTCAATCTATGTATTAATAGAATCTATAGTATTCTTATAGAATAAGAAAAAAATGAAGATAATAAACTGCGGATTCTTTCTTTCTCTTCCATTCTTACGTTTCCATATTAAAGTGTAGTTTTTTTACTTAAATTTAATAATATTAATCTAATATGCCCATTGGTGTTCCAAAAGTACCTTACCGGATTCCCGGAGATGAAGAAGCGACTTGGGTTGACTTATACAATGTTATGTATCGAGAAAGGACACTTTTTTTAGGTCAAGAGATTCGTTGCGAGATCACGAATCATATTACAGGTCTGATGGTATATCTCAGTATAGAAGATGGAAATAGCGATATTTTTTTGTTTATAAACTCCCCTGGCGGGTGGCTAATCTCAGGAATGGCGATTTTTGATACGATGCAAACGGTGACACCTGATATATATACAATATGCCTCGGAATAGCCGCGTCCATGGCCTCCTTCATTCTGCTTGGAGGAGAACCCACCAAGCGTATAGCATTCCCTCACGCTAGGATTATGCTTCACCAACCTGCTAGTGCTTATTATCGGGCAAGGACACCAGAATTTTTACTAGAAGTGGAAGAGTTACACAAAGTTCGCGAAATGATCACAAGGGTTTATGCACTAAGAACAGGCAAGCCTTTTTGGGTTGTATCCGAAGACATGGAAAGGGATGTTTTTATGTCAGCAGACGAAGCCAAAGCTTATGGACTTGTCGATATTGTAGGGGATGAAATGATTGACGAGCACTGCGATACTGATCCAGTGTGGTTTCCAGAAATGTTTAAGGATTGGTAGTGGGTGGATTTCTTGTAAATTTATTTCAAACCTAAATTCGGGTTTTATGCTATAGAAAATAGAAATACTTCATGATGATGAATCATCAGGTTAAGATCGATCTAAACCAATCCATTTTATATATACATACGACATGCCAACGGTTAAACAACTTATTAGAAATGCAAGACAGCCAATACGAAATGCTAGAAAATCGGCCGCGCTTAAGGGATGTCCTCAGCGTCGAGGAACATGCGCTAGGGTGTATGTGCGACTCGTTCAGATCATGAGTTCAAACAAATAATCAAATTTATTAAGTATCCATGATCGGTACCAATGAATAGGATAGAGAAGCTCTATCCTAGATTTCTATGGTATATGGAATTTATGGTTTCCTTTGGTGCAAATCCAATCATCTAGATTGGAAGAAGCAATTCCCCCATTGGTAACAAATGGTTATCCATTAAGCGGAGGAAATAGTAATAAAAAGAAAAAGGCTTATGCTCCTTTATCTTAAAAGAACGGACTAAAGGGTCAGCTACTTAGCCAACTTTCATAATTAAATACCGTCACTGTATGAATAACTCTTATTGTGAAAAGAGTTATTTACTCTATAATGGATAGGTAGAGCCAAAGAATGTGAACTATACAAGTTCACAATACCTTTTGATGAAAGAAAGGGCTCCGGTGTATAGAGAGGGCCTCGCCGTTTAAAAGGGAACCATAAAAACGATGGAACCCACTGTTTTTTTAGTATCGTTAGAATTTGTTATTTCTATGCGAAATAACTGAATAGAATAAAAAATCGTGGTTGGGAAGGTTATAGTAGCAAAAGCCATTGGAATTAATATTTTATATATCGGAACAATCCGTTTAGTTATTAATGGGAAAAAAGAGGGTTAAAAGAAGAGAAATCATTAGTTATTCATTAAGGTTAATTTGATTCAATGACCAGAGTTCCGCGAGGATATATAGCTCGGAGACGACGAACAAAAATGCGTTCATTTGCCTCAAACTTTAGAGGGGCTCATTTAAGACTTAATCGAATGATTACTCAACAAGTAAGAAGAGCTTTTGTTTCTTCTCATCGAGATAGAGGCAGGCAAAAGAGGGATTTTCGTCGTTTGTGGATCACTCGGATAAACGCAGCAACACGGGTATATAACGTATTCAATAGTTATAGTAAATTAATACACAATCTGTCCAAGAAGGAATTGATTCTTAATCGTAAAATGCTTGCACAAGTAGCTGTATCAAATCCAAATAATCTTTACACGATTTACAATAAAATAAGGACTATCGATTAAAGGATAAAAAAGTAATATACAGGAATAATTAAAACCGAATTCCCGGAGAGGGAACTCCGGGAAGATACAATAAATTAAGATTAAGTGGTAGGAATCAACGAGCATGTTGCAATAAATAAAAAAACTATTTCTTTTTTCCCATTTTTCTTTCTTATAACAAACACAAGAATCAAAATTGGATTACTTTCTTTATATATGAGTCTAAGCCTTTCGAATAAAACATCAACAATCGGAACTTAAGTTTCGATTGTTGTTTCTTAAATTCTGGTTGGAGTTTCTTAAGTTTCGATTGGAATTGAACTTTTGTGTTAATTGAGGAATATGTCTATTTTTTCTGTGTCTAGGACCAGTAATTATTGAAATTGCCTGGGCTTGAAATTGCTTCTCATTCTCATAGTTACGAAATGGTAAGAAAGATAAAATACGAGCCTGTTTTATAGCAAGAGTAATTAATCGTTGTTGTTTCAAGGTTAATCTATTTATTCGTCTGGATAATATTTTTCCTTGTTCACTAATAAATCGATTAATTAAACTCATGTTTCTATAATCAATTCGATCCCCCGGGCCTATTCGAGAACGCCTACGAAAAGGTTGTTTGGATTTACGAAAAGGTTGTTTGAATTTACGAAAAGGTTGCTTAGATTTATGAAAAGTTTGTTTGGATTTACGAAAGGGTTGCTTAGATTTACGAAAAGGTTGTTTAGATATATACATGATTTATTCCTTATTTAAAAATTTGAAAAAAAAAAGGATTTCTTTATTTTATTAATTTTTGATCCAGAACCAGAAGAAGTAGTCTTTCTTTGGTCCATATATTATTTGATTAATATACTATATAAAAATATAAAAAATCAAAATATATAAAAATCAAAACCCTCTATACATATGAAATAATATCTACCTAAAATCAGATTAGTTGATTTGTATTTTGTATTCTATCTATGTTCTATATATTTAATAAGAAGTTCTTACTCTTTCTGTTCTTTGGAAAAATCGAACACACGATGCTCCTATTTCTTTATTTCATTATGAGTGGTATGCTTGCGACAATAACGACAAAATTTTCTTAATTCTAATTGTCCGGGCGTATTGTGGCGATTCTTTTGAGTACTATATCTAGAAATCCCCGTCGATTCCTTATTGGTACCCTTTCGAACACAACTAATACATTCCAAAATAACTCGGATTCTAACATCTTTGCCCTTGGCCATGAACCTCCTTTCCTTTTTGGATCGACTTAACTTAATTCTTATACCTATTCTTTTATTCTTCTATTTTGGATCCAAAGAAAAGAAGAAGAATAAAATCCATAGAAGTTCCTAACGAAAAATGTGATTTCTAAAGATTTTGTTGTAATTCTTCGAATTCTCGAACAAATCCAATAGAATCAAAAAAATTTGGAAATTCGTAAATCGTAAATTAAGTAATAAAACATAGAGAAATAATTAAAGAATACAATCCTTATCCATCTTTTCTTTCTTTTTGCTTCATATACTAAAAAAGAATTCAAAAAGGGAAAATTTTCGTCATGTCACGAAGAATTCTATCTCTTGCATAGGAATAACTAGAATTAAAAAAAAGGGAATGACAAAGCATCTGGGAATAAACGATTGATTTCTATCAATAAACCTGCTAAAGCCCCAAACCATAGAGTACTTAGCACGGGTGCTACAGAGAGATATGTTTTTATATCCCGCATTGAAAATCCTCCTTCCGTATTGGAATACATATATGATCAGATACTCTTGCCCAAGATCCTTTGTATTTCTTTTGTTTAGGCGAAATTCCTAACTAGAAAAACAAAATAAATATTCTATATATATAGAATGAACCGTATAGACGATATTTTCCTATCCCTAAAAAAGATGACCCCTTCTTCCTATACATTACTATAGTAGTCTTTCTTTTATAGGTGAAATTTGACTGGATTTTAGTTTATACCCTTCCTTGATTATATGAGACCAAAAACAAGAAATGACAAGAAAGTTCTATATGGATAAAGAAATAGAAGAAAATTACGATGTGGAAAACAAGAAAGGAATTGTGTACAATGGCATTGTACAACAATTTGGAAAAGGGATGTAGCGCAGCTTGGTAGCGCGTTTGTTTTGGGTACAAAATGTCACAGGTTCAAATCCTGTCATCCCTACCTATTAATTCTCTCTTCTTTATGGGCAGTAGTGGGGAGATCGATTAAAAAGTGGGTATAACTTGAATTTGTGGATACTATACGGACGTGAGACACGTTAGGAATAGAAAAGGATTTTCTTTTTTTGTTTTGAAAGCGCTCTTAGTTCAGTTTGGTAGAACGCGGGTCTCCAAAACCCGATGTCGTAGGTTCAAATCCTACAGAGCGTGATTCCATATATCTTATGTCGAAACTAAAATAACTTAAAAAAAACAAAGTAGAATTGCAACTCCAATTTGACCTCCTCCAGACCAGAGAGGAGGTCAATCAAAAAAGAAATATTACTCAATCAAAGATCCAACTGATCCCCACGCCTGTATTGCAAATACGCAGTCACGAATAATCCCGCTAAAGTAATAGGAATTAGGCCTAAGACGATTCCAAATAGAAAAACTTCAATCATTTCGATTTGTTCGAGGGGATAAAAAAAGAGGTACGATCTATCTCTAAATAATAGTCTAAACTATCCACGAATCTCAATGACCAAGAAAAGAATTGGTAATTAGTGTGGAAAAGAGTCTAGAATACCAGGAATCCAAAAGAAGGATTCTTCTATTCATTCAATTCATTTCAAATAAGACGTATCTTGTTCAAGCCAATAAATAGAGCTGGGGTTATAGTTAAAGCAGCCAGTAGAAAACCGAAATAACTAGTTATAGTAAGCATGAAGGGGTTAAATTCCATTTTTTTTTACTACACTACATAATGTTGGT